>KZ140756.1:1617-13680 GCA_002157035.1 Melampsora medusae f. sp. deltoidis
GTAGTTAAGCTTGTATACAATTATCTTATCCGATTTCTAGAAACCTTTTTCATTTCAAAGGTCTTTAGAATATCGGGGTTTTTAAGCAAAACCCGAACACTGGTAGTCCGGGACATAATAGTCGGGACTACCTAGAGATGATATATAATGTCAAGAACTTGACATTTCGGTATCATCTTGAACGTGTACACCTAGTTGGAATTACAAAGATAAAAGTGGAATCAAAGTCACATTCGAGGTGTGTGACAGTATGTCACTCATTTTGTATGTATGTACAGCGTGACTCAGATTAACACATGTCTCACATATTGAAATGTGACAGATATTTCCCCCCAGTGTTTGAAGAAACAACGCTCATTTGTATGCCCATGATCTCGACGGAATATATTTTTGCATCCTCATCTTCAATTTACAGTGGAATGTTTCAATCAAGTCGCAGCCGATATCCGATCAATTGGTCAATGTGTGGATGCGGTGGGGAAAAAACGGAAAGCTCAAAGTCTTGAGGCTCGCACGGAAGTTGGTGAAACTTGAACCTGAAAAGATTCCATGAAAATATATGTCATATGTGCAGAAGTGTACACATACCTCTGGGCCCCAAAAGTCTGGGACCACCTCAGGACTGACTGAGGTTGGTAGTGTCAGTGGGATTCGGAAATGACAAATGCGATAATTCTCATTCTCGCAACTTCCTCACAATCAGACCTCATGACCAGACATAGCCAGACATGAATTCAAATTTCCACTGATGATGGAAAGCTTGCGTCAGGGCCGGACCAGATGACGCGTGGCCCGAGCCGACCGATGATGATCAGAGACCTTCGCGCAACGAGGTGGTCTTCAGAAATCAAACTTGAGTTTTGAACCATGGTCAGTGAGCCCTCATCCAACATCCACTCTGATTGCTGATCACAGTCTCAATATTTTTGCTGATACAGTTGGTCCTTCCTTTTAGGCCAACACTACCGCCAAAGGCGCGCTCTCCATCCACGGTACTAATCCTCAATTTCTGATCGACAAAGTCATTCGTTCACGTATATATGATAGTCAATATTGGAAAGAGACATGCTTCGCTCTCACTGCTGAGAGTATTATCGATTGTGCGATCAGTTTGAAATACGTCGGTGGGACTTACGCTAATGTTCGACCGACAGAATTCATGTGTTTAGCTCTTAAGCTACTTCAACTTCAACCTGAAAAGGAGATCATTCTAGAATATCTGAGAGCGGAAGAATTCAAGTAAATCTCCTCAGTCATTTCATCATGAATTGGTGATGGACTGAATTCCTAATCCTTTTTGAACCTAGGTACTTACGAGCCTTGGCAGCCTTTTACGTTCGATTGACTTTCACGCCCCTCAATGTCTATCAAACCCTTGAGCCGTTGTTGACGGATTTCAGAAAACTGCGCCTTCGAGAAATGAATGGTTCCTATTCCTTGGTCACCTTTGACGAATTCGTTGACTCGTTACTGGTGGAAGAACGGGTATTTGAGATTGTCTTACCCCGATTGACGATGCGAAAGGTGTTGGAAGAGACTGAAGGCTTGGCTAAGCGAAAGAGCTCCCTAGGGATCGCGCTCGGTGTCGAATCTGACGAAGAGGAAGTTGGAGAAGAAGATGAAGAAGAGGACGGAAGCGAGCGTTATGTGTCACGATCTCCTACGCCAGCTTCCGATCAATCATCGCCTTCGAAACTGCCAGAATCTTCTCAGCCTCGCAGTGACCACAGTGATCGTTACATTTCGCGGTCTCCATCGCCTGAACGATTTATCAGTCGAAGCCCTACTCCTGAGGGTGTAAGGATCGATGGTGACGTATAATATCGCCCGTTCTTCCCGCCATGTCGCTCGTGCAATCATAGCAGATGGCTCATATTTGACTCGACTCGATCGCGCCAAGGAAGGATCGAGGGCCTCAAGAGGACGTCGAGCTATATGTGTGCAGTATGCAGTTTGCCGTGCTGTATTCGGCTCTTTGCTATGATGCTGTCCAATCATACGACATTGAACTCGGATGACGGATTGCAGCCCTGGAGTCTCCCTCACCTTCTTTAATCAAGATGATAGAGTCCAAATCATTCCGAGTTTTGAGTACCGTCATGTAAACAATTTGTTATGAAGCTTTGTGGGGTAGTGTAGAGATTAGTAACATCTATCTAGATGTCTATAATGGTAGAAACAACAATTGTAAAACTTTTGATGCAGCTTCAACTGAAAGCTCAGATAACCTCATTGATTATAATGACGAAGCTCCCTTTTTGCTCACTAGTGTCACTGACATCAGTGATTCATGTGAGCCAAAGCGAGTGCTGGACCACAATTCTGCTAGCTCTGTGTATATCTTTGGACAAGAAATATGGCTGCCAGGTTACTTAGGCGTCAAATTTTCAGAATCGCCAATAAAGACAGCCTCAGGCCATGACCAGTATGCTAGTATGCTCAAAGCCTTGTACCTTTTTTCCATGTTGAGCAATTCAAAGTTCTCACCATGAGAGGAATGCTAATTAGACAAAAACATCAAAGTTTGTAATTGTGGGCCTTGGCCATGTAAACCTTAAGCCAAGTCTCAGCTTGAGCTTTGCTCGGGTTTATCATGACAAGTTGACTGTCACTGAGCACACAGCGGGCCGGGTCGGAACCATTTGAGATCGGGGATTGCTTGTGAAGTTGAAGTTTGGTGAGTGGCTGAGTTTTGCAGTTTGACAAGGTTTGTTATTTTCTCATCCAGTTTCGATCACCAATGGCCTCACCTCAATCTCGAGTACCACATTTCGCAAAATTATTACAAAACTCAAAAGTAGTAGGACAACTAGATTTACAAACAGAACAAGTCTACACTTCACATCAAGGTTACATAAAACATCGAAGAGATTTAGGATTAAAACGATCATTACCATCAAGATTCAGTTCGAAATCACCATGGATAAGATTAAAAGAGATTGATACAAATTATCGTCAAACGGATTATAGATCTGCTTCTTCTGAAGTTTCTTTACTTAAGATGTGGAATCAACTTGAATTAGGTGTCAAGACTGCTAAGAGAAATCATGCTCCTCTTAATGCTATACCAGAACCAAGACCGATCAGAATAGAAAGTTCATGGTTCGATAAGAGTAGTGAGATTGATAAGGTTTCGGAAATTCAACGGTCTAATAATCATTCGGGACCTTCCTCATTGAAAACTCAGCCGAAACATATTTGGACTATGGATCAAACTGAATTCGAATGCTTCTTATCACTCATGAGGAAGCATAGGGTAGAATTCAAAAGGTTTTTAGAATCAAAGGAGCGAAGGAAACAGCGTATTCAAGCAGAGGCTCGGTCTAGTGAGTGGTTCACCTCATTCACCCAATTGATCTCAATCTTCATCATTTTGACTCTGTTTACTCGTCTGATTATGAACCCCCAGCCAATGTAACTGAATCAGAGCTAGAGGAAGTGGATGTAAATCTATACGCTTACTCTCAGCAGAATCCAGAGGAGATCCGACGGGATCTCGAAGAATTCCTAGTGTACCTCAATGACAAACGACCTATCTCAAAACATGATCAAACCATTCAACCGATGACTCATCCGAATCTTGGACTCTCATATGGTCATCCTGATTTGCTACATAACGAACGCTTGACAAAGCCTATACCTGGTCGAGTGTTAGATCAACCTGATCTTAGAGCTAGTCGACAGACTGTTAGTGTGGCTGGAATTGTAGGATCGTTACTTAGATCTTCTCAAGTGGATTTACCTGCTACGCCTTTCGAACCCGACCCAAATGGATACCATAATGTAGATCAGGGTAAAGCTTATTTCCGACTCGAATCTGCTTCCATCGATCCTTATGACCTACCGAGCCATAAGGACTTTCAAGGATTCAATGATTTAAGTGATGCACCGAATCGGTATACCGATCCTAGAAACAAACCTAGAGCATTGGGACCTAATCGATTCAGAGTTCAAGTTAGAGAAGGAGATCGAAGTGAAGCGAATCGGTTGAATGTTCATCATCAGATTGGAAGTGTAGATTGGGTTGGAAGTGAGCCGGCTAAACGACAAGAAACCTTTGTGCTGGATTTCCTTAGCTCTTTATCTCGATCTGCTACGACTCCTGCTTCCCCGAATAAAGTGGATTTAAGTAAGAAAAAGTTAGATGGACGTGATCAAAAGCTTGGTGGAAGTGGTCAAGGTCATAGTGATCAATTATTGAAGGTTCTTAAAGATTTGATTAATAAACCTTCATCTCGATCATGATCCTTATATCTTAACTGTTAGGAAAGATGTCATCCTTTATAAATATGGAAAATTATGTGTCATTTTAGACTTCTTTCCATGTTAGAGCTACCAAAAAAATAAAATAATTGATATATCCATTCTGTGATCAATTTTTCTTTGAAGAATATGTTTCTTCAGATGCATTTGGAAAATCAGTGTAGAACATGATTGTGACTTCAAACAAGTGCCTTATTTTAATGAATGCTTAAGGAAGAAGTGTGTGATCTTTTGTCTAATTTGAGTGACATCTTGGGAGAAATGCTCACATATATTCTTTATTCAGGTGAGATTGAGATCAATTTTCCCCGGTGGGGGTCTTCGTCAAACTTAACAAGGGACTGTGTTAAGTTTGGGTTTTCGTCCCAATGAGTCGTGCCCATGTTTCTCATTATTGAGATGAGAACAAGTGCAAAGTGTAAAAAAAAAGTTTCATAACGAGGCCATTCCTTGGGGAAATGCTCTGGCCGATCTCACGCCATGTTTTTGACTTTACGCGTGTAAGTCCCTTCCTGGGGCGGACTCGTTTCGCCGCCAGCGAGGGACTTGGTTAAGTTTGATTGGTCCCGGGCTTGTACCCAAATGTATTTTTTTTGCCAAACTTCAAAGGATATTCGAGAGAATGCAGAGCCAAGTTGAAGAGCGGTGCAGTTGTAGATATATAGAGAGACATTGGTTCATTTTTTGATGAAAGGGAGTTGATACCAAATGAGAATGAGAGATTGCCCCGGACGGATCTCCATGATGATTTTTGGGATTTGCCAGTCTGAGTCACAGTTCAGTGAGCAATTGAATTGCAACATGTCGAATCAAAAGAACCAATTACTACCAATCAATCAATCTCAATGTCAATCCGAACCACAACAAACCAACTTATCACTTTCACCCTCAAACAAATTCATTATACCCAAACTCATCAGCCATTTCTAAAACTTATCAAACCATCAAGAACTTTAACCATCAGATCGGTTTGTACTTCTTCAATCTTACAACAACAACAACAACAACAACAACCATCCAAGAAGATTTCAAGTACAACAATGAGTGATGAAGAAAGTGTAAATCGATCAAGGACTAGTAAACCTGAAGGAAAATTAATGAGTGTTGAAGAATCGATTACCAAAAAAGTAACTAAGATCTCCTTTTTTCTACAAAATCAGAAAAATTCAAAATATCTTTAAGATTTTCTTATACAATATTTTTTTGTGTGGATTTTTTTGTGGATTTTGGTTATAGTTAAAAGAACTTTTGAATCCCATCACACTAGAAGTCATCAACGAATCACATCTTCATTCACATCATTCAGCAATGCGAGCAATAGGTGAAAAACCCGAATTTCCCAAAATCTCATCCAAAAGCTTTCTAACCATTAGATTTGTGTTTTTTCTGTATATAGGTGGAGGATCAGGTGAAACTCATTTCTCAGTCAAAGTCATCTCATCTGATTTCAATGGATTAAATAGATTATCACGTCATCGAAAGATTTATGCGGCGCTTTCTGATGAGTTTATGGAACGTGGACTTCATGCATTGTCTTTACAAACTTACACTCCTGAAGAACTTTCTAGATCAGAACCATCATGATGGTTTTCAAAGGGCAAATGAAATCTCTATGTAGTATTTTGAAAGGAACTTAGTCCATTTGATTTATTCTTCAGTGAGTTGAATGTCTTTGTAAATAGGCAAAGAGATTGATAATGAAAGGTTTCGTATTGAATACCTACTAAGATATCTTTCTGAAAAAGGTATCAGTCATCTATTTCTGACCAATCACATCCACCTAATCTCTACATCTACTACACATTGTCCACTGTTCTATCAAGTCTAGTAAAAAAAAAACAACCACAAGAAACCCCCAACATCCAAAAAAAAGAATGATCAATAATCAATATTTTTTAAATACCGATTCACAAGAGTAATAGCCGCCGTCTCATCAGGTTCATTAACTCTTTCCACCCAACCCCACTCAGCATCCCATTCCTGCCTAGTCGTCTGTACCAAAAGTTCCCTAAATTGATCATAAGCCCACATCCCACCACCTAATGAAAGCACCATCTGATCCGGCACGAGTTGATGAGTCACACAAATCTTCCTCAAAAGCTGACTTAATTCATGACCCGTTTCTTGCATGATCTTCAGAGCGAATCCGTCGGCTTGGTGTTCTTTTGGAGGAAATGCAGCTCGCATCACTAATCTTGACACTTCTGCTACTCTGATCTTTCGATGATGTTCAGTTTCGTGTTTGGATTGATCAAGTTTATAAACCGAACCTAAAAGATCACCAAGCCTTTGGACCCCATAATGGTCCAAGATCATAGGAAGTAAACTGGATTTAGAGATCACCAAGTTCAACGCATCATGCTCTTTGACATTATTATCCAATGTATCTGAGTATTCAAGTATAGCTTTCATCGTTCGTTTTCCCACATCATAAGCCGATCCTTCGTCCCCTATCAAATACCCATAACCTCCTACCCTTCCAAGCACTCTAAGTCCTGTTGATGAGTCTAATGAAACCGATTGATTTGGATGAGGATGATGAGGTGTATAAGCCGTCGCAATACTACCAGTCCCAGCAATCAAAACAATCCCTCCTTGACAAACTTTCGATCCAGATCTCTTTGATTCGAGGTAATGAAACTCGATAGGACCAGCCAACAAATCACAATCATTCGAGACTTCCACATCGGAAGAAGTGGACGTGGGATCTAATGCAAATAATTCTGAGATAGCTTGGTGCATGATCTTGATATCTGTTGGACTATCTACTCCACTTAACCCAGCCCATATTCTTGTAAATGGAGAAACGGTGTTAGGAATCCAAGTGAGGGAAAGTGATTGGAGAGCGATTTGGACGGCTTGAGTGATGGATTGGATGGCAGAATGGATGCCTAGATCGGAATAGTTTGAGGAACGATGGGTAGCGGTTGAAAGGATTTGGATGGTGGGTGGAAGGTTTTGATCGGGTGGTTGAGACGAAGAGGTTGTGTATGTTGAGATGGTGACTTTTGTTTTTGTTCCACCGCCTGTGTGTTTTTTTTTTGAAAAGTTGATTGAACAGTTTGGGTTAGAGATTTGGATGAGTTGGTTTGATTGGTTAGGGAAGTTGAAGTTTACCATCTATTGTTAGGAAAAGTGGATTGGTGGATTTCAACATTTTTTTAAAGTAAAGTAAGAAGTACTGATACAAAATAGTTGGAGGTATGTACGGGATTCCATGTAAGTCACTCGTTTGAGCTGGCCTGTATGTATGTACGCATACAGCTGAAAAACAAGGGAGTTGGTTAAGTTTGTCAACTCAGTACATACTGAGCTTGCAGCTTGCTGAGTTTCTTGTCTAATCAAACTCAATCACCAAACAAATCACCACCATTTCAAAAAGAATGGTCAAAATGTAAGTTAACATTTTACTATTACAATCAATCAATAACAATCAAACTAACTAACTAACAAACAAACAAACAAACACATTCAATCAGTCTGATTGTCAAACCATCACCAGGTTCCATCAAATCAATCTTTAAAAAATTAACTAAAATCAATCAAAAGAATGGTCCATTCGATCTAATCATTTGTATCTCAGATTTATTCAAGCCAAATCATCAAACTCAAGAAGAAGATGATGATGAAGAAATTAAAGAATTAATTCAAAATCAAATCTCAATTCCAATTCGTACATTCTTTATGATCGGTCAATCTGTTTTACCTAATCTAATTCAACAAAAAATCAATCAGGATCATGGAAAAGTTTGTGAGAATCTTGAATATTTAGGTCAGTAAAACAAAAAACGGATTCCCAAATGATTGCTTTTTTTCGGGGGCGGGGGGGAATACTCTTGAAGAATTTTGATGAAGCTGATGTTTTGATTTGGATTGGATTGAATAGATCCTCATAGTATTACTACTTTAAAGACATTAGGAGATTTAAGGATCGCTACTTTCAGTGGAATTTACGATCATACGAATTTCAATTCACCAACTAAACCCATCGAATCATCAGAAGTAAGTCTAATTCTACCCCATCTAAACACCAACACCCAAAAACCCTGACCAAACCAATGAATGAATTCCAGACACAGTACCACATCAAATCCACCACCCTCTCGACCTTCCTAACGAACCTAAAATCCCAATCCCAAAGCTCACCCATCGATTTACTTCTCACCCATTCCTTACCCCAACACTTAACCCTGAATTCTAAACGATCACCCAAAGATCCAAAAGCATCAAGTTGGGGTTGTGAACCGATCAGCGAGATTCTGAAACACGCTAAACCAAGGTATCATTTCAGTGGAGGAAGTGTGGATGAGTTTTGGGAAAGAGAACCTTGGGTTTGGGATTCGGAGGGGAATGGGCAAGAAGCGCTTCGGGTGACTCGGTTTGTGAATTTAGCCGAGTTTGGAAATCAAGAGAAAGAAAGAGTATGTATGTTTGAGATTTTGTCTCTGAAGAAGGTTTAATCAAGATTGATTGGTTTGTTTCGTTTGGATAGTGGTTTTATGCATTTAATCTTACGTCTAGTAATCAAACAACGATGATCAAACCAACAGATGCAACACCTTCTCCTTACACCCTACCACCTTCACGTGGTAATCAAAAACGTAATGTCCAAGATGACGAATTCGATTCCGGACCCAATTTTAGGTTTGCAGAAACAGAAGTTACAAAACGAGCCAGAACAAGTACATCATAAGAGATCCTTACTCTTCTCCCACCTTTGTCACAAACTCGTCCTGATCCAAATCTTTGGTTTTCCTGGGAATAAATAGATCTTCCTCCTCAAAGTTATGTGTGTAAGATATGTGATAAAGCAGGACATTGGATTCAAGAATGTCCATCGAAAACTGAACTGTCTAAAAGTAAGCCAGAAAAACTATAAACTAGGTTTTTCAAAGATCCACAAAGGAATGAATTCTGTTTTTTTTTTCGAATGCGGGTTTTTCTTTTGAAGATCCACAAGACGGTTATGTTTGTAGGATCTGTAATACGCCAGGACACCGGATCCAACAATGTCCGATGAAAGAATCACAAGCAAAAGGCACACAAAGACCCAAGGAAATCGGACCAGTTGGTACATTTCATTTGAACCCCCTTTCCGAAACATCCTCAAAGAAAAGGAAAAATAGACTGATGATGGGGTGTTTTGGTTTTTTTTGTTTTGGGGACAGGCTACATGTTGGTTTTGTTTATCGAACCCACAAGTCACTAAACATTTGATTGTTTCGATCGGTTCGGAAACTTATGTTTCGTTACCGAAGGGTCAATTACCTGATCCTAGATCAGGTTCTCCGGTGCCAGGTGGAGGTCATGTGTTAAGTAAGAGACTCCTTTCTTCTGAATGTTTCTTAGCCCATGCGCTTTAAATTCAAACGAGTCTTAACTGAATAAATTGGATTCTTTTGGTTTTTGGTTGGGTTGGAATTTCAGTTGTGCCTGTAAGTCAATCTCTTCAAACCCAACTTTCCTTTAAACACAAACGGGAGTTCGATTTACTCGGTTAGAACTCATTCGAATTTCGCTTCAACTTAGATCGCACATTATCCAAGTTTATTAGGACTTCCTAAAGAGCTTTCAACGCCCATCACCTCCGAAATCGAAGCTTACCAAAGCTCATTATCCAAACTATACGCTAACTTTAATGCGAGCATGGTGAGTTTTGAAGTAGCGAAAGTATCAGGTACAGGTGCAAGACAAGGTCATGGACATGTTCAAGTTTGTCCGATTCCTAATGAACTGGTGGAAAAGATTGAGCCAGCGTTTGTAGAGGAGGGAAAGAAAGTCGGGATAGAGTTTGAGCAAGAGGATGGGAAGGGAGAAGGAGTGGGAGAGGAAGTGAGTTATTTTAGGGTTGGGTTACCCAGTGGGAAAAAGATGGTGCATTTCATTCGACCTGATCAAAGGTTTAATATGCAATTCGGAAGGTCAAGCAGCTTTTCTTTCTAGCTCTTTTTCGTCGTTTTGTGTGAAAACAGTTGAATCTGATGTTGAGTTTTGTTTTTTCTGTATTAGGTTCGTTTTGGCTAAAGTCTTGGGTGAGGATGAAAGATGGGATTGGAAAAGTTGTGTTGGGACTGAAGAAGATGAACGGTGGGAGTGTAAAGAGTTTCAGAAAGTGTTTAAAGGTTTTGAACCTAAGTTTGATTGATTTGATTTCAATTGACTTGGATTTGATGGATTTGAAGAAAACCCGAATTATTCATTGGGATATGAGTGTATAGGCAAGGTGGATTTGTAGTTAAGTTTGGAATGTGAGGGTTAAAGAGAGGTTGAGATGCAAACTACAATGTAAAGTGTCTGGAAGGGACAGTAGTGAGAATTTGAATGAAGATGAGGATTGGTGGTCAGGTGGGAAGAGGAAAATACTTGAAAAGCCAATGGTATAAAGTAGATTGAGCTGGATTATATTATAATTTGGAGGAGAGGAAGTTAAAGATACAAATCAATGCAAGCTTGCAGGTGAGTTTGTAAGAGACAAGAGCTAAAAACACAATAGAGAGTATTGTGATTGTTGGTTGAAAGAATGATGAAATTGAACGTATGCAGAGTTCAAATGATGAACATTGCTTTTATGATTTCATTGCATGTCAGAGGGCTTTTGAGTTGGAGTTGATGCATTCAGGAGGAGACAAGGGGCACAAGTCATGAGAGTTTGGATGAGAAGGAGATAGATGGTTATGGATGGAATGATTGAAGGTTTTGAATAAAAAGCAAAGAAGATGATCTTCCAATAAGTTAAGAGGTGCTAAGGGCAGGACTTATGTGATTATGATGGGAAATAAAAAGGTGGCTTTTCAATAGAATTAGAGTGGAGGGAGGCAGTATGGTAAGATAGAATAGCTGGCTAATGATGGTAAGACACAAGAGTGATCAAGGTGTTAGGTTGAAGTGAAGGCTTTCAAAAAAGCCATGATTATACCATTCCTGTGGGTTTCAATCAAAAAGCAACAAGCAGATTACTGACTGATGAGATTTTGGTTGAGAAGACAAAGTAGGATGGTTGATGGTGTTAATGAAGGTTCTGAATGAAAACAAGGAAGATTGTTTGCAATGAGGATGTATGGAGGGAAGATGTAACACAGATTAGATGGAGAATGAAAAGCTGGCAACACCAGGCTGTTGAGTCAAAGTGAAGGTTTTAAAAAAAAGCAACAAGAACACGATTCCTATGAATGAAAATCAAAATAAATGGGTTGTCAAAGAGGGAAACTTGGAGAGTTTTGAACCCAAAGAAGCCAATCAAACTGAGGATAGTGAGACAGAAAATCAAAAGAATGGAGGGGAAGAAAGAACATAAATAGAGAGGTACCTTTAGGAAAGAGAAACTGTCATGAACCAACAAACACATTCTGTGGGCAGCTTTTTGGTCAAATGACCTCTGAAATGCCTCAAAGTGGAATGTTTCGGCTTACACTTTAAGTACCATTGTTTAAAGCACAGTCTTTCATAGTAGAAATTCTGGAAGAAGAATGCTTCAAAGGGGGGGTGCATTTGGTGTTTAAGTTTATGTAATCTAATTATGATGTACACTATGTGAGATAAGCATAATCACTCTTGACACTGAGTGATGACTAGGACTGTGAGCTGGCCCTGAAGCTTTGTGGCCAGCCCTAAGGCCGGCTCAGGCCCTGGCTAGATAGACCCAAGAGCCTCCAGGAATCAATCAGGACCAACCAGGGCACACCCTGAGCCTTAATAACCCATGGTGCAGCTTGAGGTTGAATGCAAAAGGCGTACAAAAGAGAGTTCTGGTTGTATACTTCTTGCTGGACTAGCTCTTGGGAGAGGCTCAAGTCTCACAAT
>KZ140768.1:2040-14836 GCA_002157035.1 Melampsora medusae f. sp. deltoidis
GGTCGAGTTTTAGGTCTGGATCCGAAGTGTAATTTGGCGCTGAGCAAGAAAAAGTTAAAATAAATGCAATCTCATGAGGGCAGGTCATCAAGTTTTGAGAATCCCTCGGAGTCGAAACCCCGAGTGGTCTTTGTTGGCTGTGCCATAATCTAACATGAACAATCTCTTTTAGGCGGCTATGTTGGTTGACAGCAAGGGGCTGTGCCTGTCTGTACTCTTGGCAAGACATTTTTCAATGCTGTGTCCAGTGTGTGATGAAATGAAGATTGTTACTTAATCCAACAAACCTTTGCATAATTCCCACCGGAGAAGACAATTCACAGAAAAACGTGCTCAGAAATCAAACTACACTCAAATCGATCACAAGATGAATAATTTGTTAGTCTACTTTTTAGTGCCTCTCTCCCCCTCCGCGTGATCACTCATGGGAGCTGGTGGGGAGCTGAGGATTTAAGATCACACAGTGCACATTGAATTCAGTTGTATTTTTGAGTGTTTGAAGGGACTCAATGTCATTGGTACAGCATGGACATGATTCAAATCCATTTTTAGTCAATTCACAATCTCTTACAAACTCTTGCAGCCGTAGTCCGAAATGAGATGAGACTAATTTGTGAACATAACCGATGACCACATTGAACTTTCTCAGAAAGAAACAATTTGGGTGGGTCATGATTGGTGATCAAGTGATTTATTAATCGATTGAGTCATTTGTCTAGATCATTGCAATCTTCTGTTTCTTTTTGGCGTTGTTTTAATGCAGGATTGATTTGGAGAATGCCAAGAAGAACTGATTGAGCGTGCACTGCCTTTTGAGATCTCTTGGTATGATGTATGTGCGAGAGATGGCGGTCCTTTTCCCCTCTTTTTGACGGTTCGGTATGCGCGCGCTCCATGAAGGATGAATCCGAAATTCGAACGATCGATGGCTCCTTGCGTGGTCGACTGGTTACTACATCAGAAGAGCTGATTACGTATACGATTCTATAACTACGGTGCCGGATCGTTTGTAGGAGCAGTGGGTTCGTAGAACTTTCTTACATCTTTGGGTCCAAAACTCCGCCCAGAAGAGAACGGTGCCGGGGTGCGATGAACCTTGAGCGTATCGCATTGGATTGGGGTTGAACCTCATTGAAGAGGAGTAGCGTATACTGAACCTGATACCAAGCATGCTCCGGCCAACTTGCGCGCTTGATGTGATAAACTTCAGGGGAAGATGAAGATGAAAGACGTTCACAGCTACATGGAAAAATAGTTAACAAAGGAAACACTTCAACAGATGCTGTAAAGCTAAAAAAACGAAAAAGAAATTCGCAAAGAGTTCATTAGTCGTTCATGAAAAACGTGATGCGGCATAGGTGTAGAAGTGAAGTGAAGTATAGTTCATGTGCCTATTTTGTTAGCTCAAACATTTCAAGGATTGCTTCAAGATCGATCAAAGTTGGATTGAATTTGAATAGAACTCTACAAGAAAGACGGAGATCCTGTGACTGAAGAACTGAAGAATGTATTTTTGATCGATGATGATGATGGATATGGTAAATCTAGTGAAGGACACATCACAAGATTCAAACCTCAGCTTTACATTCCGATGACCCCACCCCCCAATCAGGAAACTTGAGTCACCGGCTCAACTAAAGATAATTCTCAATCACATGCGGTCCTTGTTAGGAGCTTTAATTGCTTAGCTTCCTTTACTGATTTCGGTCTATCTCCTTCATCTTGTGTCTTCATCGGCTCTAGAATCATTTTACATCTCTTTAACTCAAAACACGTTCCTTTTTTTCCTCTATCTATCTCAATCAACTTTCTTGGTTCCATCAAACATCATCATATCACACTCACTCCATACTTCTCTCTTTACTGCTTCGTATCTTATCCTTAAAGTTTCCTTCACATCCATCTAAGAAGTTTCACTACTTCATAGTCTTAACAGTTCATCAGAAACTCTCTTGTTTTATCATCCTCTAGATCAAACAAGTCTTGAAGCCTTTGCTGCTTTCACCAAAACAAACATCACCTCCACATCCTAGCTTGCATCTCTCCTACCGAGGATGTCTTATCTATCTGAGTTGAAGTTTCTGAATCAACCTTCAAGTGAAAAAAAATCTCACTCGAACGAATTTCATCGTCTGCAGCATACCCAACTTGGTCTTGATGCTCAAACATCTACGTCTGCTTTCAACCTTAACTTTAATCGTCGAACACTTCATCATACCGAATTACGGGAATTGTCTCCATACTCAACTCCAACGGGATTGAGTCGTCAAACTTCGGATCTCAACTTACAAACTTGTGACAAGAGATCAGATCAAGAATCAGTTCGAAAAGAATTATCTCAATGGAGTTTTCCTTCCGACTTACCGGTAACGAAACGAGAGATCATTTGGGGCCCGTATGCTGAATCTACCACCGACGAGAACCTTTGTATACCTCAATGGCCACAGACTACGCCTATCAGTATTTACAAGCAAGCGCCTACTGTGTACTTTCCACCAACGCCAACATCTCTAAAGCGACCAAGGATCCAGACCGAATTGATCAACGAACGTGATGCAAACAACCTAGAATCAAACTATCGTAATCCTAAGCGTACACGGAGGAAATCATCAAACGAAACCGATTTAGGATCAGAATTATACTCACCTACAATCGTATCACCTACGTACGATCGATTCAATAAAGTCTTTACACTCCTTGAAGGTCTTTCTCCACACTCAGACACATCATCACCGTACTCCAACAATTGTCCTGGATGTCTTCATTCACAAAACGAACTAAATATGTCGTCAACTCCTTTTTATAGTAGTCCAACATATCCTTCTTACCAACCTACCTCAATCAGTAACCATCAAACTTTTAGTTGGTATAAACCATCTATCAAATCAAATCATTCAACATGGTGGGATCATTCAATAAAATCTTGTTTATAAGCAACTCGAATCTTACTTAGTTTTTCTTTCTTTCGTTTTGATTTTCTATATATATAGATATACGTATTTAATATAACATATGCAGTTTCTTTTAACAATCTCGTTGGGTTCTTTCTTCTCTTGCTCTTTTTTCTCGTTATTTATGTAAAATCAACAAATTGCATTTCACTTATACAGAACAAAAATGAAAAAGATAGCTGGGGTGATAGCCAAAGGGGATCCTTTTCTTTATAGATTTTATTTCATTTCATTTTTGATTTGTTTACAAACTTTCGTTTTGTGACACCTTTCACGTTTTTGCTTCTTCGAACTTGTTGTGGGATTAGAGGTAGTCTTTTTGGGATAAAAACAATGGTTTTCAAAAACGTTTGATTCGATTTGGTTATCTGTTTTGTTATTTTGGTAAATCTTTACTCGTGTTCAAGAGATATTCAGAATGAACATTATCTTTGAGATTTACCCCATCCATTCTTGCTTCTTTGTTGCATTGTATTCATCACTTGCACACATCTTTGAGAATATGAATAGGAAGAGCACTTTAGAAACCAAAAAGGACAGAACAACAGAACAAGGATTGGAACGGTTTTGTTGGTTGAGCAAAAAGATTAGATTGTGCAGAGACAAGGTTTTGCGCAGAGACCAAAAACTCAACCCTTCTGTTAATTTTGTTTTCGCTGTGTTTGGACTCCTAACACCTCAGAAGATCGTGACAAAGTGAGAAAAATCTGTTTGTATATCTTGATCATCAAATTCACAGAATAAATCAATATCAGCAATTCCTATGTAGTACCACGCACCTTGTTTTTTTGGTAAATAAAATTCTAAAAAACATCAGACATTGACGCGTGCCACGATTTTGTGATCTTGGTTCTCAAGTCATCCAAAAATCACAACCTCTTTTGTCAATGTTATGAGAATTGTGGTACACAGAGAACCCTTGTATGTTTTTTCAAAAAGAGATTGGGACCAGGTTGTGACAAGATGGAAAACAAATCAATGGTCTGTGCCATGTAGCCTAGTCGGAACAGTCAAAATCCCTCAAATCCCAGGCTGGGTTGATACTTCAAACACCTCAAGGTTGTTCAGATTTAGCCAGAAGTTATTTTGCACAACTTTTCAACAAACTTATTTCAAAAAATCAAAAACGTTTGGGGTCTCGGAAATCCTTAATTCTCAGTAGTACTCCTTGCCAACCCAAACTCTGATGGAACCAAGGGTCTTCAGTGCTTTGTAAGATATTTTCTCCCAGAATTTTGGTATTCATGGTTGTGGAAGAGTTGCGCAGATGGCCGTAATTGGTCGCACCCCTCAAGACTCATTAGTTGTCCGATGCTATGAACATCGATGGTTTTGGTGCTCTCAATTGAGTGCCACAAGTGATGATGCAGTAAATCGGGATTTCTTTGTCTTTGGTGTCTTTTCATTCAAACCAGAATTATATATCACTGATAGGATTCTCTTGACCCATGCGCGCCGAGTTTTTGAGTGATCCAAAATTCTTTGTAAAAGCCATCTTTATTATTGATTTGATCATTCAAATCTGCTTTGCAGATAGATGCGGCATTGAGCTGTACAAAATACCAAAGTCAACTTTAACCACATCGCACAGGCAGATGAGCGTTCTTGGAGGCTGATTTGTTTGAACCTCAGTATAAGCATATAATATTAATTGCAATCTGCAGAAGGTCGGTATGCTTGAATTGAATTTGACCTGTATTAAATCTTTACTGAATCACGTGATATTCACATGATGTTTCAATTTTTTTTGACAAACTTCAAATCGAACAAATCAAAGAACATCAACCACTGAAGACTAAAATCAGAAGGAATGCCAACGTTCAACGACGCTGACGAAATTGTGGATGCATTCAAGCAACAGGATCCTGCATCGATTGGCTCAGGTGTTAATTTCTTTAATCCATCTATCACACAAAGGTATACATCCCACACACACACTGATCTGATTTGAACTCTATTTGCTTTCTTTCTGTTTGGCAGCCCTCACTCAACTTCGTAATGCTTGTTCTATCCGACCTATACCCAAGGCTGTGTTGAATTACCTACGACAGGATCCTTCTGCCAGTGCTGTGTCCGGTGCTCTCAACCTTTCCCGCGAGGTTCGTTTTCGTGCCGGTAACAAGCTGCCTTCATATCTGGTATTCATTGACGGTCGTTGTTAAAAAATTCCAGTCAAACTCGATCCATCTTTTGAGTAACTGCCTTTACACTCTCGCTCATCTCATCAGCATCTCTTCAGTCAATCATTATGGCACCGAGAACGCTCATGATGCCGCACGAATTATTCATGACTTGATACGAAATCACTCAAAATCACTTCACCGCTGTTTTGCTCCTGGAAGGACTGAAGCAACCTTGGCATGCTTAAGCTTGCTCTATGCGTGTGTCAGCTGGAATGAAGGTGCCTGTGCACAGGTGGTGATCACTGAACTCAGATGGGACCAAAAGACGATCTCCCGGCTGCTAGACACTCGGCAGACTGTCGCTTCAAGAATCGCAGCCAAGGCTAAATCAGGACCTAAGCAAATTGCTCCCAAAACTTCTAAGCTCAAGGGTCGACTTCATGAAGTGGATGTTCGAACTCTGGTCTTGAAGTTGGTGATGAAGATCATGACTACATCTGAACTACGACCTTCTCTAAAATTGGAGTTTTGGTGGACTAAAGGTCTTTCAGCTGGCCTTTTCCGGGGACTTCGATCAGATGGATATCACACTATAGCATTTGTGTTGAGTAACCTCTGGGATGGGGTTGTTCGGAAGGATGGTTGGACCAATGAAAAAGAAAAACCACTTGATGCTAGTGGCGTGGAGAAAGCTTATAATTCTCGATGGGAACTTCTAGACCAATCAGCAATCACATACCTTGTCCAACTCTTGGACAATGAGGATCCTCATAGTGCGGAAGAAGGGTCAGATCAAACAAGTCTTGAACCCACGGCAGAACTAGTAGAACGATTTTTCAACCGGCTTACTGACTATATATCGACTTTCACCCCGTCGAGTATATTTCAGTCACATGCCAACTCCAGATTACCTCAATATCGTATTCTCTTGAATCTCATCAAGTCTCTTTCGCCCACTCAGTCCATAAGACATCAACGACTTACTCTCCATATTCTGAATCGCAGCCCTTCGATTTGCCCTACCCTTTGGAGGCATGCTGCTCCCCCGATCGAGCCATCGTGTACCATCAATTGGATCTCATCGATTGGGCTGGCTTCTAAAGTCGCTTCTATACATGTCACCATACCGACTTCCGTCAAGCATCGCGCTGTTTTAGGAACAGATAATAAAAACACGATCATAAACATATGTAGTAACCTGTTAGCTCAATGCTTCCCGACCCCATTAAGCAAAACCTGGTTCACAAAAACCTTACTGCACAGCAACTCATTGATAGTTTATTGCTGTTTGACCTTGTTGGTCATGGGTATGAAGAAAGCTGCCAGCATCACCAGTCAGATAAACCAAGCTATTAAACAATACGACGAGACAACTCCGACATCCCCTTCGATCGAACCTTCCAAATCATTGGGTCCCTGGTCCAATCTGCTAATAACCTTCAACGAGATGCTCCAATCACTGTTGCCAGATCTTCAAATTCTTGTTGCACTCTTACACAAAGTTCCCAAAGCAGCTCCACCACCGCAAGAAGCCAAATCTAACGTCGCCGCTCCTGATGTAGAAATGTCTGAAAGAAGCGAAGTCAAGACCGAGGAATTTAGTTCGGACTTGATTTCCGTTCACGTACTTGCATTTTTGCGATTGTGTCATGATTTGATTCCCAACTCGATTCACAACATTCGTTTCGATTACGCTAAACTTATTCCGGTCTATCTAAAGCTGAACTCGCCTCCGCTCCAAAGCCAAGAAGATGCTCCCATCATACTTGACCCTCTCATTTATCTTTGCCAGTCAAGAATTTTATACCTAGTCGGATACTCAGCCTCAATGAACCATATGATACCCTCATCCACCCTATTGACATGTTTACTCTCCTTATCAACAGCCCCAAGAAGTTCCTCATATTCCTTGATTAGCAAGTCCAGCCACGTACCTATATCTGTCAGTGAAGCTGCACGTCAAACTCTGAAAGCCGTCCTAAAGTCCAATAACCCACATCTACGAGATACACCCGATGTACATGAAATTCAAATTTGGATCGACGTCTTGACCGAAATACGCGCTCATGGGGATTGCGTACCTCTCATCTCATTCTTGGATGATTGTATCCGAGGATGCTTACGGACTCCATTGAAATTTGCTGAAGTTGGCGAAGAATTGATTTCTGCTTGCGCAAATTCAACCGTCAAACCCAAAATTTCAATCTTGTATGCTGCATTGTTCTCCAAGACGACATCAGTTTTGAAAGCTTTCAAACCGGACGTCGGCAAGAGTGAGTTAATTGATCAATTGCTCAAATTTCACAATCTGCATCTTTTCAGTACACTCTCCTCCTCTCACGACTTGTCACCCATGAGCTTGGTCATCAATACGTCCGAAAGGCTTCATCAATTGTTCGCACCGGTAAACAGCACGAGCGAGAGCTCGGATGCTGAGGCCGTCTACTTGGGTCCAATGATCATCGCGATATTACAATCTCTTGGACCTACCAAGGACTTTGATGAAAAGCTGAAGCACCACAAACTCACATGGCCTTCCTACGCTACCACTGGCATATTCTCACGCCAAGTCATCAGTCTCAATCTATTGCATAGAAAATTCATTTGGCCACAGATCGAGACACAAGGAGTTAAACGAAAGAAAGGCGTTTTGATGGTAGAATTTGGAGATGAATCACCATCCACTCACTTATCCAACTCAGCCTCTCAATCACAAATCTACAAAGAGCAAAATCTTTGTCTCTTGACTCGGATTCTGGAATCTGAAAATCATCCTTCGCCAGATGATTCGACCAGATGTCTTGATCACCAGAAACTCAAGACTGTGTTTGAGCTCGTTTTGAATTGTCTAGGCGATGAGCCTGAGTTGATTGAGAAACTCCTCCAAGATAATGACGTACGGTATGTTCTGAGAAGAGCAATACAACGAGTAGATACAACGCCCCTGTTCTCAGGTAACCATTTTCACTTCGCAATTCTCTCGTCTTTTCGGACTCCTTGCAATTGCTGAAATGACTGTTGATTCTTTCGCTTGCTTAGACGTAATGTGTCGAGTATTTCCAAAGCTGGACTCCATCAATCCGGTTCATCGCGAGCTTGCTAAAAGTTATTCAGATCTTGTCGCTGAAACAATATTATCTCCTGGCAGTGGTGATATGGCCCCAGCAATTGCACAAATTGTAAGTTTGCAATCTTTCCCTTCGATCTCCTTTGTCCTCAGTTGACCTGATCACATCAATGCCACTGAAGTGTGCTCGTGCTCTTTGTGCGACATACGAGTTTTTGGAACCATCCACCCAAAATGTTTTGCTAGATTCGATCCTCACGTCAACAAAGATAAAGTCCAACACAGCGAGCTCAGAGGATTGGAATGACTTGAAGAAACTGGTCGAGATTGCTGTTGCGGTTGTGGGAGATGATACTTCACCATTCGTGTTAGGTTTATCCTCCATCAAAACCCTTATTGCCATTGCATGCTCAGAAACTGGCGAATCTGCGACTATGTTATTATCGATCATTATTAAACAAATACCACGTTTCAATGTGGCGTCGACCACCTCTCAGCCTGAAGACAAAGTTTTGCAAGTATTCCGCAAGCTTGTATCGAAGATTATGCGAGACAAGTCCGATGGCAAATCAATTTCCTCGAATATGTTCAAATTATTGGCTGATCTGTCAAGGCGAGATCCTCAAGCTTGCGCGTCATCGATAAAATGGATTTCAACTCATACCAGTGGTGCGGTCTCATGGGAAGGGTTCTATAGCCTAATGCTTGCTTGTGTTGAAGTATCGACATCCGAAAGCTTCCAACGATCGTGGCCTGATCAACATGGTCTGTCTATCGGTCAAGAGACAGTCAATTTGCATCTTCCAGCCATGATGTCTATCCTCTTTGACGAGAAGATAGTGGCGGAATCATCAAATCTTCTAGAAAAACGTTTACAGAGGATTACAGTATCTCAGTTGATCAAGGCCTTACACTCCAAGTGCGGTTTTGCTTTCGATAGCTTTTTTGCTAAATTTGCCACCGCTTCAGAACTTCTACCAGCATATGCCGAGACTTTGAATACACTTATCATCACTAAATCGGAATACGTTGAATCATACGTGTCTCGATGTCTCAGATGGCTGGTCCGAAGATATGCAGAAGATGGAGAACTTTCCAAGGAAACTGAAGAGCTCACGATGTCTCTCAATGATTACTTGCTTCCATCACACTTATCACTTCCGGCTCACTTGGTAAACCCAGTGTTATCGGCGGCGATTGAGCGTTGGCTTCCTTCGGATTTTGTCATGAGACTAGTTGATACATTAGTTCAATCTACCCCGTTGAGTGATACGGACGTCTTGAAACATACGAGGATGGTAGTGGAAAACCGACAATTTAAGATGCTAATGAACTCGGCAAAGATCGAGAGTGAATATGTCGAACAAGCTCATATTATCATGTCAAGCTTAGTTGCGTTAATTAGTACATTCCCAATGGTTTCTGTCAAGACGAGTTTATCTGCCTCTTTGATAGTTTATTATGGTGGTACAAGGTCTATGAAAGACGTATTGATTCTAAGGGTCTTTCGGATAGAAGATATGTGTACTCAAGATAACAAATTTGATCAACTGTTTTTAAGTTGGAAACTTCCTGGTCAACCAGTCACATCAGGACCCGCCTTTACAGAATTGATTACTCACTTAGATTCTGATAAGATGTATTCGACGTGTGTTGAGATTTTGAAGTCTAAACCTTTTGATACCAATCGAGACTCTTATTATGATCCGGATTTCTTACTCGTGTATCTATGCCATGTTATGGATCAAGGCTCGATGTCTATTACCTCTTGGGTCTCTATTGCACGTGTTAACTTATTAGGACTAGCCATGTGCGCTTTGTCATCTTACTCGAGAGCTTTGCGGATGCTGGGTGATCGATGCTTGAGCAAAGCCTATAGCATGTTGAAGGTAACTTTTACCATCGTTATTCTTAATCTTTTGTTCTTTGACTGATTTTCAACTGCCCGTCTGTTTGAATACTAGGCTCTGACCCACACCGATGCGGCCGAACTTCTTCTACCCCTTGACCATTTCCGACAACTACATTATGTATCAGACACATCAGAAAGATCTACCACATCAGTTCCATCTTTAATCACTCTACTCTTAACCCAATCCATCTATATCTTTTCGGCTCAAACTGATTCCGTATTATACCCAAGATTATCTAGGTTCTTATTACAAAGAGCAATGATTGATTTAAGTGATGTTCCAATGTTATATACTATGTTGTATTCTGATGGTGAGAACCCTGTTGAAGATCAAAGATGGTTACTCAAATTTTTGAGGGATGGATTGAATAGTACACAGGTTAGTGTACTTTTTTTTAGTTTTGAAACAGATTGATTGAGCTGAGGATGGGTTTTTTTCTCAGGATTGGAAACTTATGGATCGTCGTCAAAGTTTTGAAATTATTACTAGTATGGTTCTTTCATCTGTTTCAGGACAATCGGATCCTGAATCCAGAGTATTACTACTAGAAGTAAGTCATTTTTTAATAAACAATTCGAGTTTGTATGAAGTACTGATTCAAAAATGAATGAAATAGTTATTTGATCGAGCCACATCTCATAATCAACCTTGTACAAAACTAGTCAATCAAATGGCATTGATGACAGTTTTGAAAAAGTTTAATCTTTCTTCCTTAAAAGAAATTGAAGAGATATTGAAGGTTTTGAAGAATGTGGTTGATCGAGTTGGGTTGATGCATGAAACGTCTGCTGTTAATTGTGTGAATGGAGTAATTGAACTTGTTTTGAAAGTTATCAGCAGTTCATGTTTTGAAGGTCAGTTTTTTAATACATTGTCTTGAAAATGTGGATTAAAATTGACTTGATTGTTTGTCATTGGATAATACAGATACGTTCACAAGTAATGTTTTGGTCATCTTACGTGGGATTTTGATCAATTGGAAGGCTTGGTTGAAAGATTATAATCTATATCAACTTGAAAGGATTAAAGGAATCGTTGAATCGATTGTTGAAAATGATAAGAAAATTGAAGGTTTAGATTTGGTGAAAGACTTAAGAGTTAGATTATTGTATCTAGAATATCAAACAGTATGATTTAATAAAATTAGATATATATGGATTCGTCGGGACGGTTATGACGCAAGAAGGCTTTGTTTTACCAACAAATTATGTATATATACCGCCTATCGAGAGGCCATAATTTTTGAGTGGGGTTCTAAGTTGCCTTGAAGTGATTTATTGAAAAAGGACAGGTCAAGAATGGACAATCATCTTCACGAACTGCCAAAAGTTATGATTCATAAAAATCATTTTAATTGGATGCTTCAGCCAAAAAAGACCGCTCTTCTTCAGAAAGACCTCTCATGTAGCCAGAAGAGAAGTTTGGATAGCGTCAGGACACAAATGTATTGGTTGACAAAACAGAAGTGTCTAATTCTTGGATTGATTGACCTATGATTTGCAGTCTCAGTCAGTGTTGGAAAAACTATGGATGAGTCATTTCTGAAGTAGGGGTATAAGTACATTAAATTCTAGTCTTGTTAGGTCTATGACAGGATTTATTTAGATAACGAGATCACAATACAAAGCATATTCTGTTATAGAGGTAGATTGAATAACAAGCACTTGGAACAATTGAAGTGCTGGCTAGTATTGTCACAATAGGGAATGTTTGAAAAGCTCCTGCCAGACTTATTAACTGTCCTGTTCAATTTCCTGTTAGTGGTGTAGCCATATTCTAAACCCTCCTTTTGATCATCTCTTGCTTCAATGTCTTTCCATCTCTTTCAGCTCAACCTCAAACTTCTTCATCCTTCATAGTTTCTCAAAAATGTCCCAATTAAATTCAACATGAAACATTTGTAATCTTAAACTCTTATCCAACAAAAAACATTGCCAAGTCTACATTGAAGATTAATTCAATCACATCATCAATTCAATTCAAAGGATGACTATCCAACAATGTCACCTCTCAGCATCTTTTTCATACAGAAGCTTCATCAAAATTAATTCCTACATCAATTCTACATGAATCAGATCCAAGGCACCTTGATGTATCACAAGAACATGTAAAGATGAATTGAAGATAAACAGAACCCCAAACATAATCAAAGAAAAGCAATGACTGACCAGATTTAACTTGTGGGTGATGTTTTAGTATGTTTCAAACTATCTGTGAAGTAATGTCAATTGACTTACAGAAACATGATAAAGCAGTAGTCTTTGGTGAAGATGTAGCTTTTGGTGGTGTCTTCAGGTAAGGTATAACAAACTTGAATTATCTCAATTGCACCTCTTTCAGTTTTACATGATCCAAATAAAGAAATCTGAAGCCAAGTTGAGCACAGTGGTTGAAGATGTCAGACAATGTTGGTGTAGTGACTACACCTGGCTTGCAGCGCAGACTGCAAGGCGCAGACTGCACCTGCGCTGTGGCTCAGCCCAGGGGTTTTTGGAAATCAGGTCACTGTGCCAATTGCCAGCGCAGGGTCGTTTCAATTTTTGGCCACTGCACCTTTTTGCAGCGCAGTGGTTCCGTCTACTCCCACATGTGCTGTGCTTTGGGAGATTGGAAAAACAGGCTTGCCACACGCAAAAACCCACAGTTTTTGCCCACTACGCTGCGCCAAAACTGTGCTGGAGCGCACTGCAGGGGCCTCAAAGATTTTGGGTCACTGCGCCCCAGCGCTGCGCAGTGGGTTTG
>KZ140776.1:663-10994 GCA_002157035.1 Melampsora medusae f. sp. deltoidis
TATGAAATCAAGTCAAACTTACGAGCAAGGATGATAGCCCGGTTTGTCCAAGTTGATAAAAATTCGAGGATGGCCGAGTGCGCCACCGCCTATTGAATGGCAAGATCTCAAGTCAATTATGCTGGAGTTTGTAGAAACATCAAAAATAGGATGGGGTTTGAGATTGATAATCACTGACCTCCATCGCAAGAAGCAACTCGACCAGCGACCATTGAGATAGGTTGTTGATGAATCAAATCAATGGCTGCTAAAGGAAACGGTTGTAGATCCATAGCAGTCTGCTCAAATCGAGGTCCTTTCATAGCTTCGGATCTTCAACAAAGAAACCAAGATTAACACCCTTCCTGTAGGATTTCTTTTGAATGAATGAATTTGATTTTAATTTCTTACCTCACACCTTGATTCTTACTCCATGTTGTGACTCGATTAGGTGATTGTCCAGATGATTCAGGATGTAATGAGCTCTTGGTAACCCTAATAGCAATCATGTGAGGAGTTTTATCAGAAAGTGAGAATTGAATTGTTGAGACATGAGGGAAGTTGAAGTGAACTGACTCAGTGGAATTGAAGCGACAAGATAGAACTCTTGAAGTTGAAGGTTGATAAGAAGTTGTTTTTGATTTGAGTGCTTGATTGATTGAAGAATGTTTTGAGATGAATGTGCGAGGAATTGATGACATTGTTTTGATTTGATTTGAATGAATTATCTGATTGAGATGACGATGTTGATGGTTGATGGTTGATGGTTGATGGTTGATGGTTGAATGTACCCAGGAAGTGATAGGAATGAAGTTTAGGGCTTAAGACTAATTAGGTTAAGGTACTTAATATTTAGTGATTTATTAAAAAAACAATTCAATTCAATTCAATTCAATTCATCATCTTCACTTCACTTCACTTCACTTCACCATCAATCAATCAATCAATCAATCATTCATCATCAAGAGCTTTACAATACCAAAAGACAAAAGACTACAAACCGGTACTAAGAGTCGATTGAGAACAAGTTGGAACATCAAACATCAAAGTAATGTAACCCCTTCTTCATTTCATTAAGCATCATGAGTTTGATTCAAGACCATTAACTAATTAAAAAAACTATCGCAATCTTGAAATTACATAATCAACTTTGAATTTATAGCCAGCTAGCTAGCTAGTTCAAGTTGATAGTTGATTGATCAAAGATAATGTCAATTACCGATCCACCACTTTACAATGCCAATCCTATCAATGTCATCCAAACAACAAACGAATGCTCATCAAATCCATTCTTAATCAATCTAACCACTCTTTCACCTACATTATCATTCTTAAGTGGTTATCTAGGTGTTAGTCCTGCTTTTGTTCAGGGTGAACTTCAACTCAAGATTATCTCAACTTCAAGTTCATTTCTTATCACTCAAGTCTCGCTTACCTTACGTGGTTTGGAAAACATTGGACTTGATAATCATTCACCAATCGATTTCCTTCAACTTCATCAAATCTTATGGGAGCATCAAACTAGAAATCACCATAATTCATGCCAACCTTCATGCTCAAATACTTTAAATCATCATCATTCAAAACCACCTTCAATCATACCTTTTCAATTCTCACTTCCTCCCGATCTACCTCACTGTATTCATCTACCCAATGGTTCTGGTCTTCATTACGAACTTGATGCACATATCACTTATACCAATTCATCCCATCTCTTAACAATCGATCAACAACAACCTGATCATCTACTCGAGCATTCTCACCTCAAGGTTCCTGTACACATCTTACGTTATTCAAATCCAGCTATCCCACTTCTTCCACCTCCATCTCCACATCCCGAATCCGATCAAAACCAACCTCCTTTCACATTATCTCCTGTCAGACTCACTAGCTTATCACCCACTCCTATTCACGTCTCTCTCTCTCAAACTTTACTTCGCCACTCTGAACCGCTGGCACTTCAAGTCAGAATTCCTCCCCCAACTGAAGAATTAATTCGCGAAAAAGGACTTCGATTACGAAGTGTACGAGCGGAACTACATCAACACATTCGGATTCAATCTCCTGTTGATCATGATCAAGAGATCCCCTTACCGGCCTCTCCAACTACCGAAAGATCCTCTACTGGAGCTCCACCTTACGACGCTTCATCAGGTTCGACGAATCCAGATCATCTATCCACATCAGATGATTTATCTTCTTCAAGTAACAGGGTGATCACGAGCCTTTTGGCAATATCTGGAAAATCATGTCGATTTTCTTCAAATCGATCAGTCTTTCTTCGACTCACACTACAGCCTCATCGTTCTGAGCTTACGCCTTCCCCATCTTCAACCTCTGATGAGATCTCACCTGTCAATGTTCCCCAGACCACAACATCTGGCTGGAAGTGTAATTCGATCACTCAATCTACCTCACTACATCAAGTCTCATTCTCTGTTACGATCACTACTCAAATCTCAGGTCGAGGTGGTGAACGGTTTGATGTAGAATTAAATCAACCAATAGGGGTGGTACCGGATTGGCCTCCTGTCACAGAAGACGAACTTACGCCTCCTCTTACATTAGCAGCAAGTGGAAAAGCCCGGGAGGCAGCTGAAGAGCAAGCTCAGTCTTCTGCAGATCAAGAATGGGAAGAAGCCCCAGCTCCGACGTACTTTGAAACGGACGAAGCCTTCAATCTTCCTGGAACATCTTCTACCTCTCAAGCGATCCGAGATTCACATACTGAAACTGAGGAAGAAGATGATGAGGAAGAAGAGTATGATGGATATGAAAGTTTCTCAAGTCAAGCTGGACAAGGAGGACCCGCACCACCCACGATAGATGAAGATGAATCACCACCACCTGCACCAGATACACCGCCCGATGGCATCCAACTTGATCCGAGCTCCACCGAGAATCCTACATCAGTCAACGGAGGCAGTTTTGAGTTTGTTTGTTTTGATGAAGCGACTGCAAGGTTTGGAGATTATGTGGTGAACCCAGCCTTACCATCTCATTCACCTTCGTCTGAAACGGTTGTGCCCACCCATCATCCACAAGAATCAGAAGAAGAAGCCAACCAAAGTGCTTCTATGCCACCGGCTTATGCAGCTGGATGGGCCAGTTTGAATCCGAACCCTGATGCTTCGAATAATCCAGATGAAGTGAATGATTCAGATCGAAATCATATTGATCCGGGTGGGATGGGTGGTCGAACGAATAATGTGAGTGTTAATGCACCACCACCTTATGCGGATGATTTTGGAAGTCTTTTATTGCCTCCTGGATCGATTGGGGTGGTAGGACAGGATGGAGAATTAGGTGGGTTTTTAATGAGAAGAGATGGATTGTGATGTGAAAATCAAAGGTAAATACAAAATCTATTAATGAAGAATTTGTCAATTCATGAATCGAGAATAAAAAAGTTTGTTGTAAAGAAGGCTATGGTTATGATTGTGATTATGTTGTGTGATTATACATATTTATATTAAGAAAATAAAATGATGTCTTGTTGAACTTGCTTAGGTTTATTTATTTATTTCAAAAGAATAAGAAATTGTCATTTTTTTAACTTATCTTGATACAGAGTAGAAATTTTGTTTAGATATAATAGTAGTACATATGATGATTTCTGTTGAATCTCGAAAGTGGTGTGAGAAAGATGAAAAAAACTTGGAACGAAAGAGAAGAAGTTGTGTAGGTATGTATACATGTGAAAAAAGAAAGAAGAAAGTTGTGAACCTTGTGATCGGTGCAAGGATTGAAGATTTGTTAGGTTGAGATTTGTTGGTTTTTGGATGGTTTGAAGCTCTTTAAGAAAAACAATGATGTCTTGTTTACAATTGCTACCTGCACATGTGCATACATACATATACAAGGGTTTTCCATAAAACATATCTTTGATGGAATTTACTTGGGTTTCAAGTTTACCTTGTTCTAACTTCTGTAGGCTCATTGGACATTATTTGAATGATGAGGTTGAAAGAGATCATGAGAATGATATCCTACGAAAGTGATATAGGATATCTTTACTTGTTGATAAGGTAATATCGGACTTCCAAAAGACAAATGATTTTCCAAGAGTGTAGAGCTTTACTGCGAGTTTCAACACACAATCTAATTAGATCATGAGTGAGATTGATAGGTAGGTATTGTTGTGATTGAAAGAATATATAAAACAAAAGCAATCAAAGTGAATGATGATGAAGTATCACTCTTGACGAGTCTTGAAGAGGTCGATGAAGGGATGTGGTCCTGTAGGATGATCAGGTAACCGTACATAGGGTATTTGAATTGAATTCTGTAGTTTTATTTTGTAATTGTGAGTTTAATCCAAACTCCGATGATATTATGTGTACTTAAGTAAGTATGTATGTAAACTTAACAGATTGTATGTATGATTATGATTCAAAGTGGATTTGAAAGAAATGAATGAATGAATGAATGAAACTGATCAAGATATGCAAGAACCTCATCATCATAATCTCAATCTCAATCTCAATCTCAATCATCATCATCCTAATCCTGCTTCACCTCCTTCAAAGAATCGAAATACAATCATCAGAATATCATCATCAGCTTGGGCTTCACCAAAATCATCATCAATCAATTCAACTAACTTATTATCACATTCCGATCAATCCAATCAACTTGACATGAGTCGAAGATCAAATTCTATCAGTCTTTCTCATGAACAATCTTCTTCACGTCCAGCTCGGACACGTAGACCTCCTCAACCGATCTATCCTCATGGTCCTGAATTTGTTGAACAATCTACTCGACCAAAGCGAACTCATGTCTCTCAAACATCTCATAGGCCAGTTGACTCTCACGCCCGCACTCGAGCTGCTCAGAGCGTGATCGGTACAGAGACCAGTCATAAACAACATCAAAACGGTTATGGTTCAACCTCAGCACCTCATTATCTCGGTGACGATCAATCCTCACGTTCAGATGATAAAGATGCTGAAGGAGAAGATGATGACCAAGAAGAAGATCAACAAGATCATCAATACGTACATCAGGACTCAGGAAGCGAATATAATGGTGATAAGGATGATGCAGAACATGATGAAGAAATCTCAATCGAACATCCTCCATCAGATTGTAGTGGTGCAGTAGTCAAAAAGAAACCCAAGTCATCTAGATCTAAAAAATCAAAGATTCAAAGTACATCTGATGAAGGTGAAACAACTCCTGAAGAAGCAGAAAATCACATTTCACCACACGAATCAGACGAAGAGGACTATCCGATTAATACGAGAACTCAGAGGAAGAATAAGCTTGAAAAATTGGCTACCCAGAGAAAAGGTGCCAATCATACCAGTGGGGCCACTCGTCGTAGTACGCGTGGGCTCAAGAACAAGGGTGATGAGAGTGAAACGGCTCAGAACGCTCACGAGGAACATGCTGGACGTACACTTCGAACTCGTGATAAAAAAGTTAATTATGAGATTGCTGCCTTTCCGATCTTTGAATCAGCCGATAAGCCTCGGTCTAGGAAGAATGCTAAAGATATCAGATTACCATATTCAATGTCCGGAAAACAATATGATCAATTCTTTGGTCAGCCTCGAGCCGGTCAAGATTCAGTTAGTTTCATTTTCATCTCATGCACGCGCTCTTGACATCAATAGGCTAATTCAACATGGCTGGATTCTATCATAAGGATGAAGAGCCTGGGGCTGCTTTTACGGCCAACAAACTGGCTGGTGCAGGCATCTTGGGGGGAGCAGCAGCTTCAACAGGTCTCTTTGGTGGTGGTCTTTTCGATCCTGGTAATATGGGGGCCGGTGGACCAAGCAATCTGGGAAAGATGTCTGGAGCGACAAGTTCGTGATTATGAGTCTTATTTCATTTCATCCTAGCTTTTTTAAGACGTTCTTGTCATTTCTCTACAGATTTGGCCGATACCGACCCACTGGGAGTACAAACCAATATCGACTTTAGCCATGTGGGAGGAATGGATCATCATATCCAACAATTGAAAGAAATGGTCTCTCTTCCGCTTCTTTATCCTGAAGTCTTTCAACGCTTTCAAATTACCCCTCCTCGAGGTGTTCTGTTTCATGGGCCGCCTGGTACGGGAAAAACTCTTTTGGCGCGTGCCCTAGCCGCGAGCTGCAGTACTGAGGGGCAAAAGATTGGTTAGTGCTCTTGCTCGATATACAACTGCTCGCTCCATCTCGTCTCATCAATTTTACTCCTTCACAGCTTTCTTCATGCGTAAAGGAGCCGATTGTCTAAGTAAATGGGTCGGTGAAGCTGAAAGACAATTACGTCTTCTCTTTGAGGAGGCTAAAAACTGTCAGCCCAGTATAATCTTTTTTGATGAGATTGATGGTTTGGCACCGGTACGGAGTAGTAAACAAGAACAAATTCATGCTTCAATCGTCTCTACACTTCTTTCTCTCATGGACGGTATGGATGGTAGGGGTCAAGTGGTCATCATCGGTGCTACCAACAGACCCGATGCTGTTGACCCTGCCTTGCGTCGGCCGGGCCGGTTCGATCGAGAGTTTTATTTCCCATTACCTAATCGAGACGCTCGATTGAGTATTATTGATATTCACACTCGTGGATGGGATCCTCCGCTTGAAGATTCGTTCAAGTCTGAGCTGTCTGAGTTGACAAAAGGATATGGTGGTGCTGACCTACGCGTGAGTTTTCCTTATCTCTCGAATCTGACGGAGTCTACTCACATATCCGATTTGTTGATTCGCAGGCACTATGTACGGAAGCAGCCATGAATGCAGTACAGCGGATATACCCTCAGATATACAAGTCTACAGATCGACTGGTAATCGACCCCAAAAACATCAACGTTGTTGCGCGAGACTTTACCATCGCTCAAAAACGTGAGTGTCCATGAAGCGAGTACCTTGAAATCTTAGGCTTAACATCGTCTTTTGTTCTCATAGATCTCATTCCATCCACTAGTCGATCCTCAAGTAGCGCTGCGTCCCCTTTGCCACCTCAATTGCTCCCACTGTTGGCTACATGGCTGGAACGTGCGAAGGAGACGCTGTCGAAGATTTTACCTGACGTCAAGAAACCAAATGTGTTGGAAGAAGCTGAGTATGAAGAAGACGCAGGTGGTGGATTCGAACGAGAAAAGATGATTCAATGTATGTTTCAGTCTTTGTCTTTCAGAATCCTTCAATCATTCAGGTGAGCTTGAATAACCCGATCATATTGGCACGTACATCCAGCTTTCGAAACCCTGCGAGTGTTCCGACCCCGAATGATCATCTCGGGGCCACAGGGATGCGGGCAGAGCTACATCGGCAGCGCAATCCTGCATCACCTGGAAGGGTATCATGTCCAAACTCTTGACCTGGCCAATCTGATCAGTGATTCTACAATCGTAGGTTCCAAGGTTTCTTCTATGACTTATACCGCTCCTGAAACACCTATCTGATTCGCTCCCATTTGTGAATCAGAGTCCCGATGCCAGGGCAGTTCAAATTTTCACCGAAGCTAAGCGACACAAACCATCAGTGCTGTATATCCCAGCATTACACAATTGGAATGCACCTATACTGGAAGGCGTCAAGGCAACCATCACGAGTCTACTAGATGAACTCAAGAGCTCAGATCCGATCCTGCTCCTTGGGATTGTCAACTGTCCAATGAATCAACTTCCTAAGTCAGTTCGATCATGGTTTGGAATCACAAAGACGAATCGAATAGTGCTGGAACCTCCAGATCTAGATAGGCGTGAATTATTCTTTGCTGAGACGATTGCGAGTATCAACCGGCCGCCCAACGAATTTCCAGATGGGATTCCTCGTAAGAAACGTATACTCGAAGTCTTACCCAAGGCACCACCTCGAGCCCCACGTCAGCCTACTCAATCTGAATTAGACTCACAACTCGCGCAAGATCAAAAGTTGGTCGAATACCTCAAGTTTCGTTTAGGGCCTGTTCTGAATGAACTGAAAAAGAAGCATAAACGGTTTACGAAATCTATTGGGGTGAGTGCTTTTGTTTTTCTCTGGGGATTGATAGCGGATACTGATGAAGGTGGATAAACTTTTATTGCTAGCCTGATGAAGCTGAATTGGCCAGGATCAAAGAGGCGGCAGCCGCTCTGGCATCTGAATCTGGGGCACCTGCACCTGTGATGACATTTTACAACATTGATTTAGATGGGATGCATTATAAACTCTATTACAGCAAATACCTCACCTCACAACAATTCATCGCTGATGTGGAACGGATTGTTCATAATGCGGAACTTGACTTCGAACTCTCGGGTCACGCTGATCGGGAATTACCAGTGAAGGCACAAACCATGTTAACTCATACCAAGATCATGGTAGAACAAGCTTGTGATCAACAATTCGATTTTGAATGTGCAAGGATGTATGAACGAATGAAATTACGAGATCCCAAGTTAGGTCAAGAGAAGAAGAAAGATAGAGTAGGATCAGGAGTGATGGTGATGGGTTCAGATGCACCGACTCGACAGAGTAATCGAAATAGTGGTAAAGAACCAGAGTATGCTTATAATCCTGATTTGAGTGAACGAGGATTGAAACGGATTATGGGAGTGGAAGATATTGGGGATGAGGAAAGGCAACAGAAAAGAAGTAAGCCGGATGAAGAACAACAGTTGGATGAGTGGAATGGGAATGTGAATCATCAGGATCAAGCACTTCCTCAGCTTGGATCAATTGTCGAGCAGATCACTGCACCGATTTCGAACCTCGATAGGTCCACTTCACCTAGTTACGCACCAGATGAGAGACCGCCTATGCAGTTATTCAATGATCATCAACCTCCTCAAGCTGGACCATCATCATCCAATTTCTTGACCAACGGTCAAGGAGAAGGTGGATCTTTCTTACAAAATGGTACTGGAGTAGATTCATATGTTGATCAAGACCAATCAATGATGATGGCGAATGATTTATTAGACGGAACCATTATTGAAGAATTACCTATCATGAATGAAGAAGAAGAAGAAGAAGAAAGGATACTAGAGATGAGAAGGGAAGAAGAGTTTAAAGTACCAGCCGAAGAGTTGAGAGAGTTGATGAGAAGATTGATGAGCGAAAGTGAAGGATTAGTGGTGGATGAATTGGAAGAACTTAGAGCAGGTTTGTATGAGATCATTTGGAGGATGAGAGGTGATTGGGATCGGAAAGGGATGGTGGATCGGCTAAGTGAGTTTGTGAGGATGTTTTTGGAGGGAGTTCGGTTGAGGAAAGAAGATGAAGAAGATGAAGAAGGAGAAAACTAAGTGCAATGTAGGATTTGGTTTGAAGATGTTTACATACATACATACATATTTGGTTTATTTAGAGAAAAACTTTACAAGATGATGGTCTTCTTAGTCTTGTGAACTTTATGATTTGTAAAGGTTTGAAAGAAATTGAGGAATTGTGTTTTTTTCTTATGTTTTTTTGTTTTTGTTTTTCTTTGCTTCCTTGAGTTATATATCACTTAAAGAACTCATCCAACAACTCATCATTTTAAATTCTCTTCTTTTCATAAATAAATAAATTATTTGTTTATTTATTTTTCTATAGATTATTATCTTTTGATTTTGTTTAGGAAAACCAAAATGAGAATTTTCTTGTGTATGTTATGTTAAATCTTTCATTTTGAATCTGATCAAGAAGTTTGAATTTTGTTTTTCTTCGTGGAATTGCTTCTTCTTTATATACTTGAAACTTTAAAGTGTTTGTTTTTGATGATTAGAAATCGGAATTCAAAAGAAACTTTTCTTTGTCTTTGCATAGTATAAGTTAGATATTTACAAATTAATTGGTTTTATACGATACATTTATGGAGGAAAAATTGGTTTGGTTTTGTTGGAAGACACGATTTTGAGGAAGAGAAGACCGTGATGGAATGTTAAGTTCGTGTTGGACCAAAATATATGATGACTTTAGCTTTAGTAAAGGCTTGGTGGTTGATCAAACATTGGACTCATGACACACTCTCTCTCTCTTTCGAGCCTCACGACTCACGAAGAAAGAAACATTAAAGCAATTATTTCGAGGTTTTCTTCTCATCAACCTTCATGATTGAAGTGGTACATATGTCTCGCTGAAGATCGCTGACCAGTTTTTTTCACAAACTTCGCCATCCATAAATCCTTACAGCGGCTGTAATGCTTCCCTTTCAAGTCTAGCCTCATACGTTGTTGATCTGGATGTGTTTCAATTCAGGTAAAGCGAACTTAGGGAGTGACATTCATTGATAAGATCACAGCAAGATCATGATGAGCGTTAATCAACCTGCTCTCAAATGAGACTTACTAAGTAATCTGTCACACTTGGACCCTGGATGAAAAAAAGAGCAAAAAAGACGACGCGTCTTGATCTTCTGTCTTCATTCGGACCCCATTCATTTAC
>KZ140801.1:2637-14809 GCA_002157035.1 Melampsora medusae f. sp. deltoidis
TTAGGATCCGAGGATACCTCGGATTTTTTAATCCGAGGTAAATATGTCAGCGGTGCAGGTAAAGTCACCTGTTCTCACCATCATCAACTTGTACCATTTCTGATTATCCATGTGATCCTTCTCAATGAGGCGGACCCCTTATTTCATCGTCTCATTCCCTACTCAAGAAATATCGTGTTCTACCGCTAAGAATATCACGCATACAGACATCTCGGACACCTAGTTGCCGCCACTAGACGTGACGCGTCGAACCCTAAACTAGCATATCCTTGAGCGTGTCCGTATCGCGATAGAAGAAGACAATTGTATCCTGGTGGAATTCAGGCGATGCGGAAGCAATGAAACGTCTTCTGGAAATTCCATGGCTGTCAAGCTCTTCTACGTCATGATGGAGGCATTCCCTGAATCAGTGAAGGAGACGAAGCAGATGCTACGTCGTATCGACCTTACACCGTCACCCTTACCTTCAACAAAGACGCGTCATGCCAAACCAAGCGAGTATGAACGAACCCATGACGCGAACAACGGTACGCACGCGATGAATGAATCCGCGGTCACAACAACGGTCACAACGACGATCTCAACAGACACACACTTAGATTGGACATGATGAACACAAATTTATGGTGCAAATTGGAGTTTTGGGAGATCCAATGAGCTGGGCTCCAACTCGATTCAACTAGATTGCTGCTCAAGAATACCTGGAGTTTGTCTGATAGATGTTTCATAATTCATTGGGACCACTATGGTGAGTGAAAGAGATGAAAAAGTTGGAAATGAAGATAACCCCATAACAAGTAGCCTGATATCATGTCAAGAGAACTTGAAGTATTGAACTCATATGTTCCTGTTTTAGCTGCTTTGATACTTATGAAGTTTCCAGAAATCTGTGTGAAATTCTTGGAACGCAGTCTAAAGTTGGGAAAGTATAAATGAGGTCAGAGTCTGATCTTGATGTAATGAAGAACACTTGAGATAAACTATAATTGAAGAACAAAGGTTATATATGTTCAGTGAACATATAGAATAAAGTCAAAGAAATCAGTCAACTAAAAGTCTTCCTTTCAAAGATGAGGAAAAGAAGACAGCATGAGGATGTACAAATGTATATATATATATGGAATGGTTGGGGTAGATTGGATACAAGCATATTGATCAATGACTTGTATGTTTGTGTTGATTGAATCTCAACAATCTGTCTTGAATCTCCCAATAAATACCTTAGAAACCAAAAAATAATTGAGATGTCACTTTGCTAGAATCCAAGTTCTGTGTTTTCATGAGACACTCTCTTCAAGTTTGAACTACAAACTCATTAGCTTCTTCAATTGTTCCATGGTGTTATTTTCAGGTCACAATCATCCAAAAGTGCTTCTAGAAGCTGTTGAATCAAAACCAAAGTGAAACATCCCAGTCAAAGATTGACATTTAAAGATTGAATTGGAAAATTTGGTCTGTAATCTTCATTTCTAATCCATCATGATTGATGAAATTGGAAATGAACTGACTTGTTGTTTTATTGTAGAATATTTTCATATTTGACTAAGAATTAAATCACCTTTAGGCCTTTAGCCCACCTGAAGGAAGCAGTATCCCTCTATAAACACCTTTGTCCAAGCATGCCTGTTAGGAATTCAGTGTAAGTATAGAGTCATTTAGACTCAAAAACTCTTGTGGGTTTACAACAGATCTGAGCAGGCATTTGATCCCCCTCCCTAACCCTTTATCCTAGCTTCAACCAGAGTCGCAGGGGAGAAAGGGAGTTGCTTGTGGTGTGAGGCATCAGTGATTGACCATACCGAGTTATTCATGTTCATACCTGACAAGTTGTTGTTTGAGCTAAGGAAGATTTCAAAAACTGCCTTGCAGGATTATTACCTAGCCGAACCCTTTCAAGGGCATTTAACAGTTTCAACGGTTTAGTGATATATGACTGGTGAAACTAGGCCTTTGTTTTTCAAAGTCAACTTTCTCCCTTGCTCTGTGGATTGTCTCCTTGGTTTGTTATCTTTACATAGGATTGAAAGTGTACAAATCTTTTAGTATCTAATATATATTTAGCTAGAAAGGGAAAACCCTTTGGTGTGTTTAGTAAGTTTGTAGAGTTATTCCATTTAACTTTCATTTTTTCTTCTTTCATTCTGGATCTCATTGCCTTCCTTCTCCAGATTGTCAAAATCAGCTGCGGTCTTGCTGTTTGAAAGATTGGTTTTGATCATCCTTAGAAAACAAGATAAAGTGCAAGTGACTCAATGACCATGAGGTGACTAGCACAGTGAATGGTGGTTATCAGTTACGGAATGATAGCACTTTGTTGTAAGGGTTTCTAAACCTTGTATAGTATAGCAGTGAAACCCATTGCTTCAAAACTCTATTTTTTGAACAATGAAGACTGGGGTTCAAATCCTCTTTTGTCTTTTCTGGGATTCAGTTGAACATACTGGGTACGTTCCATTTGAGAATGTAATGGTTATGTTTCCAAATGGAACAAACCAGGGACAATGCTCTCTGTTCCTGGAACCAACATCCTAACGGCATTCACTCCCTTTTGCACAAAGTGGATTCCAAGCTCTGGAGACATAACTGCCACGTTACGGCTGGAGACGTGGCAGACACAGTGCAATTTAAGTCAAATGTTGCGTCGGCGGCAGAGCCTTTGAAACATCTGCTTTTTCACATGCAAATTACCCCCTGGTGGAAGTAGTCAGTCATAATTTTATACATATCATTTCTCAATTAATTTTTGAAAAAGACCACTGCACCAACCAGGGCGCGTCCAAGGCTTGAGCAAGGACCTTGGACTTGTATTGAGCTACATAGGACTGTTTCTCACTCAGGCTCAAGGCCCTTCAAGCATTTGGTTTGCTTGATTCTTCCCCTTTCAGCAACGCAGCCACAATACGGTACCAGTATTGGTATAGTACTGTATTGTACCTACAAAACTCAGTACAGTACCTGAGCGACCACTACTGTACTGAAGGCCCCGAAAACCCAATTTTTGGTTCAGGTACTGTACTCGGTATAGTACCGGACCCCAAGATACGGTACCAGTATTGGGTCGGGCAGTATCTCGATTTCAGGTACGATACCAATACAGTATCAGAGTTTAGGCTGCCCCTGGCTGCTTGTGCCCCTTTGCCCACCACACCACACCCTTTTCCCAGCAAACACGTCTCAAAGCACCACACCATGCCAAATGGTATTGAATCCATGCCGAATCCAATCACATCAATCAAATCTAACGTCATGGTTTGGCCATATTGGTAACCAATCTCACTTATCAAGTCCTTTTAGATATCAACTCACCTCCTTGGATCTAATTTACCCCTTCCTGTCTCGCCTCACTGACCCAATCGTGTTCTATCCCTTAGTAATAGTATTGATCTCAACATGCGGGTATGGGAACTTGTGACCTCTTCCACAGGTTTCATCAGGAGGCTGTCAGTCTCTGCCATCACAAAAAGGTACGCCTGTCTTCTTCCATTCATCGTATCCAATTATTTTCCTCTAAAATCCTTACTTTTGATATTATCAATTACTCATATCACTTTTCATCTTATCATCATTTGCTTACACCCTCCTATAGTGACATGTCCTCTTCATCTGCCCCTGTTGAATCACAGAGCGCTCGTTTCAGTTCCCGTCCCTCCCCCATGAGAAAACAGTCCCACATGATCAGTTCACCTGCCGACTCTTGCCGTTCCGTTTGACACCAAGAAGACTTCTCTGAGTCTGAATCTTTGGTCTATCATCCATCAGCCAAGCGCAAGCGTGCTGAGACTGTGTCTGATGGTGATACTTTGGATCAATCAATTTCACATCACAAAAAACCACGCCAATCTTCATCAGCTGCTCCTAAGAGAAAAACCAAAACAAAAACAAAAGAAAAAGCAAAAGCCATATCCAGTCAGCCCGCCATATCCAGTCCAAATGAACAACCTTTAAGGCTCAAAATCAACTTAGCGCAAGACTCCGACAAGGAGAACAATAAGGTGAAGGATAAGGAACGCATTCCTTTTGATCCCATCCGTGATTATTACCATGGAATAATTCTGATTGTCAATGTAAGTAGTTTCACTATTGTCTTTTCACTATTGTCTCTCTCTTTTCTTTTCTTACAATGAACACAGTATCTAACTGAATCATCCTGTTTACTTTACATATAGAAAAAAGGAATCAAGACCACAGCTTATCCGTGCAAGTGGTGCGGTGTCGAAGTCGCCTGTTATGCAACATCAAGTACTAATTTGCTAGTCCATCGAGACGGATCCACGCAGGACGGAAAGTCAGGAAAGCCCAGCTGTGAGAAGAGGTCAAAGGCGATCGCAAAAGGATGCAAACTTCCTTTGACTGTCTTCGAAAAACGAATCGAAAAAGCGAACTTGGCAGAAGGTCAAAGCTCAATACTCACCTTTGCTCAGGCAGTTCCGAAGTACAACAATCATACACTCAATCAGCTCTTAGGTATGTGGGTTATTAGGACGGCACAACCTTGGAGGCGAATGGAAGATCCCTATCTACGTGCTGCTTTTTGATATGCCAACCCAAACGCTTGTTTGTTTGGAAAAACTTGGGTATTGAACTTTGCACATGAGGCCTATCTGGACACGCGGGCTTCAGTACTTGAAGAACTCAAAGTAAGTCTCACATTTCTATAGTCTCACATTTCTATTTGTTTTCTTTACTATCTGTCTTGTATCTTTACTTACGTCTTTCAATCTTTAGTCTCTCAAAAGTTCTTTTGGCCTAATCCACGACACATGGACCACCCCTGGTAATTGGTACGGATTCTTGGGTGCAAGTGTGACATTCGTCACAAAGGATTGGGTATATGTGACCAGGCACTTCGCCTTGAAGCTAATTGCATGGCATCACAAAGGTGACTGGCTGGCTGAGCCGTTGATCAATCTGCTGATCAAGCACGGCCTTCACACCAAGATAAGTCTTTTCTTTTCTTGGTTTTCTGTATCTCTATCTTTTTCATCTATCTAAGCAATCTTTTCATTTGTATTTCTTACCTTCTATTTTCTTTCATCTACATGCTAGCTCAAACCCATGATTCTGGAAGCAATAACAACACGCTTGCTGAGGCCATGAACGTACAGATCACCAAACATTGCGCTGATAACCACAAAGTCTTTAAATGGAACCACAAGACAAACCGAGTACGCTGTGTATGCCATAAGCTCGCTTTGGTGGTAAGTAGTGGTCTTCAAGCACTCGGGATACAAGCCCCACCACCACCTCTGGTCAAATCAACTATGCTAGGCGACTTCCCGATTCCAACCACCGCCTTGCAATCCGTTCCTGAAGAAGATGAGACTGCTGAAGAAGAAAAGGGAGATGGTGTAGAGGATGAAGATGATGCTGAGGAAGAGGTTGATGACTCCGATCTTCCACCTGCGGCAGAAAGTGCCAACTGGTATGAAGTGATTGACGGACCTCACGAAACTCCCTTGCCTCCGCCAATCGAATCTTTGGCAACTAATCGCAATGCAGCCAACGCAGTTGACTGTCTCATGACCAAAGTAAGTAACTCGAATACCTTTCAATTGTTTTTAATTTGGCTGACAAGGAACTCCGTCATAGCTTGATGTAGTCGGCCGTAAAGTTGGTGGCTCTGCGGTGATGTGCAGTCTTTTCGATGCAGTCAGCCAGTCACTACTCTCCGAAAAACTACCAAGGCCAATCCCTGGATACGGGATACATTGGAATATCAAGCTCCAATGCTGGAAACGCTTGTATAACACAAGAGAGGTAAGTGATAGCATTTCTCAAGGCATCATCTTTTCATTTATAACATCTCTCTGACATCTCTCTGGTATATCAAGGTGATTGATCATATTTTGAAAGAAGACCAAATGGACCTACCACACCGGGCAGGACCAAGTCAAGTGGGAGAGACACCTCTCCCTCCTGATGTACACCGACCTCAAGGGATCTTCAACAAGGTCATGATCTCACCCGATGAGTGGCGACAGGTACGAGATGTAATAAACATCCTTCAGGTACGTGTATATGATTCTATGTTTCTTCAGCTTTGAGCCATTTCATCTGACACAATTCAATCATTTAACCGTAGGAATTTGAGAATTTGACCAAGTTCTTCGAGCAAAATGGCCCAACTGGGTCACTAGTCATACAAGAATACGTCAAATTAAAAAAAAACCTGCAGAAGAAGATCGATGCGACCTTGTCACGAGCCGAGCCGATGTTTCCCATGTATCATGCGATGCTTGTGCGAGTCAAGGCCTATTTGAAGGAGGCACTTGAATCGCACACGCTGATCCTTGCAACCATCTTACATCCCAGCTTACGCCTCGACTACTTTGACTTTGCATTTGGTGAATCATCTGACAAAGCGGTTCTTGCCCGGGAGCTGATTGAAACAGCTTATTCAGATAAGAAGACTGAATTGGAAGTGGACGGACCTTACGAACCGACTACATTCAGCTCAACTGTCAATGGCAAATCTTTGGGAGCTGCAGAAGACGACAAAGAGTTCCGCCAACACAAGGCCAAGAATTGTCGAAACACGGCCAACAAACTCCGATCCTACTTGGAAATGGCTGAGGATCCGGCGCCCGAGGTTGCAGAAAACCCTCACCGGGCTTTGGATTGGTGGAAGGTGTGTATTGTACTCACTTACTTGAGTACAAGTTCTTGTGCTAACCTCTTTCTCTTCTTCTTTGTAGTTGAACGAGGGGAAGTATCCCATTTTGAGCTGTCTCGCTCGCGATTACTTGGCCATCAGTGGCACTTTGTGCGCTTGTGAGAGGGGCTTCTCCTGTGCTGCAGACATTTGCACACGAGATAGAAGTTCCCTCAAGCCACAACCTATCGAAAGACTTGTTTGTAGTTCTATGTGGTCGGTCGAAGGGGTTAAAATGAAGGGTAAATTTATCCAAGCAGGCCAAATCATGGACCAGTGTATTGCCAATGATGCGGCTGCTCGTGTAAGGGGGAGATAAATGCTGAACTGGGTTTTTTTCTCTCTAATGAATCGTTTTCTTTCTTTTCATTCTCTCTGCTCCAATTAATAATATCTATTTCTGTCTTGTCACATTATGAGGTACCTACAAAGGTACTGCGAAATAATGTTTGGTATTGACTCAGGTACTGTACAGTACAGTACCTATTGGTAAGTACGTGATACCAGTGTCGTACAGTACCTAGCAGAGAGAAACTGTACTGTACTCCTACGAGGTTTCTAGTAGTACCTTAGTCTTAGATACTATACTCCGTACAGTATCTGACCCGAGGTACTGTACTGAGTACCTGGCTTTTGGGTATTGGAAAATCAGGTACGATACCAGTATCTACAATACTATACTGAGTATAGTATTGTGGCTGTGTTGCTTTCAGCTCCCAAGACTGATGCTTGCCTATGTTAATCTGGCACACACAGATCTAATTCAATAGATGTCACACATATTCAAACCTTGTACCACCTCTTCAAAATGAAACGTCCTTTGATGTCCATGGAGCCTATAGATCTACTTATAATCTGATACAAATCAATCACAAATCAAAGAGTGAAAAAAAATCAGGTTCATGTTGTAACTGATTGGAGATTGAGTAAATGTTTGAAATCAAATATGATCAATTCACGTGTTTGCAAGATACAATCTCTTTTTATTCAATCAACTCCCTTCAAAACAGTGTTTCCCTGGGTCCACACCTGCTGCAGGGGAGAGTGTTATGTTATTTTACACAATATGTTTAAAGTTTGCGCCAATTTCTCACTCAGGAATATATCCTCAAGGCTCGAACTTATTCCTACCCTTTTGGCTTCTCAATAGTCATCAATAAACTTGTGCCCTACATCTATAAGCTCCTACTGAACTCCTAGGGTGTTCAAATCTCAATATATATAAGTTCCAGCTACAAGAAACAAATCTTGGTGGTTCCTTTTGGATTTTTCCTGAAATTTGAAGCTGTTATCTGTCCAGCTACTATACCAACACTTTTTCACTCCTCAGGAAATCATATGATTTTCAATTTCCTTTGATCCCTACTGTTCTTTCCCTGGAAATCTCTTGAAACTTTGGTATACCATATCCCTATCTATCTGCTGTTCCAAAAAGATGATTGTTTCCCATCAATCCCCCTAAATTGTCTTATCTCAATAAATCTGTAGTACTTTCCCTTTTTTGAATCCTGATATGTGCTCTTGCTCATAGGCTTCAGAGATTATCAAGGTTTGGTGCTGACATTGTTATCTATATATTCAACAGCCTCCTCAAGATGAGATTTAGACAGCTGTTTGTTACCATCAATATTTTGATGGATCACACTGCTTCTGTTCCTTTGATTCCTCAACTTGATAGTGCTAGTCACCTTCAAAACACTGAAATAGCTAGTCCAGCTTTTGGAACCTCTGGTGTGGTCTTCCCACTCAGCACTCAACAACACAATTGGAAGCTGGCAAATGCAGCACAAGTCAAAGAACAGTCACAGGAAACTTATAACACCCCTTCTTGGGTTTGGACTTATGCACCACCAGGCAATGTTTACGATCAAACAAATCAGGGTGCAACAAATGCAGGAGATGACAGCAAGGATACTCATTCAATATATACTGTAATCTTAGCAGTAGGTGCAGCTGTAACTGTGGCTTGTGGTGCTGTATTATGTGCCATCTTTCGTCCAAAGTAAGAGGCCCTATACTAGATTTCTCCACACAAATGTCTTTACTAACATTCTTTCTGTGGATTAGAAAGGGGGAAGATAAATCCACAGGGCTGGCAGATTCTGACAAACCCTGATGTCATGTGTAAACTGAAGAAATCCAAACAAGACCAAAGACTTGGAACCTTATCAGAGGAAAGCGATGAAAGCAATTCACAAATACTCAGATATCTTTCACATGTCCTTATAAGTTATTTTTGGTAACCCACTCCTTATTTAGCAATTTCATCTTATCTTGAGATTCAAAATGCTTAGCATCATCTGTGTCATCAAGACTCAATGAGATTAAATGTTTTTGTCAATTCACTCCTTTTGTGCCAATGTCATCTTGTCTTGAGATCCCAGCTCTTCAGTCTAGTCCACTTTGTCAAAACTCTCACTTTGCCCGTTGTTGTGTGGAACATCAACATACACACACCATTGTTTTCACCATTGCTATTGGAAGAGTTATTGATGACTTAAAAAGCCTTGGGAGTCAGATTCCTTTGTTTGAATAACTTGTCTGCACATTCCCTTTCTCAACCTGGCAAAAAGCCTTCCTTTGATTGGGATTTGACCCACTCAAAAGGCCCTGGATAGACACAAACAGAAAAATGACTACATATCTTGAAAGATCTGTGTGTGCACACTGAAACTTTGCTAATTACCAATTTACCCTAAACCTGTGAGGGTAGACCTAGAGTCCAATACAGATCTAGGGGGACAGACTAAGAGGAGGGGGACTGGCCCTAGAGGTTACTACAGTACTTGTTGAGAAGACAGATAGTAATCTTTAGGAAAGTAAGAATTTGACAACCTTTTTGTGTCCTGTACGGCTCTCCTTGTCTACCCTCATTTATCTGCTCATCTCATAGCTCACCTTCAACTCTTGGTCTACCAAGATAGAAAGTTTCTTGAAAAATCCACCCAGCTTGTGGGAAGATAAGCCCACATTGGCTTCCTTGTTCTCACCCCGGTGGAGCAGACCTTTTTAAGTGGTAGACATCTAACACAAGAAACCTGCCCCTTTGAGGCCTACCTCCACACCACTTCAGTAGCAATACAAACGGGTTTTACCCATTATAATTTTTATTGGAGTGGTTACAAGGAATTCAAGGTGTGAATTCCTTTTCCATATAATAAAACTCACATACTCAATAACATAATAGTTGTGTTATGGTTTATCAGGCGTGAAAGGTATTGTACACATGTCACAAATTGTAATCACTATCAGTTTGTATTACGTAGCTTGTTGTACTTTCCTTTCTTCATCCAACAATCATCATACAAAGCCAAGTGTTAGGTACTGAACCTTCATCTCGTGAAAACTCTGAGAGGCTGGTCATAACATATAGTCGGATCTTTTACAACAAGATCAAGATTCAGACTTATAAAGAAACACTTCAAGATTCGAACCATTTGATAAATCATTAGAAGTAGATTTGATAACTTCGATCAAAACCAACTACCTGGATAGGATTATACAGAAGATCTGAAACCAACGCTGCCAAGATTACCCTACTGGTATTGGTATTGTAACGGTATCGTAGTTTTTTGGCCGGTATCGTATCGCCAGTATCAGTATCTGAGGCGCAATACGGTACTGGCTGAGGCTTCAGGTAGTATCGGGTATGCAATACTTTACTCGGTATCATATTGGGTCCCCGGTACGATACCGACCCGGGAGCCGGAGCAGTATTGGGTATTGTCCCAATATTGCAGTATTGTTCAAATCAACTCCGATATTGGAGCTAAATGCCCTTTGTCTTGGCAGAATGACATTTCTGAACTAATCTTACCATCACTACATAGCGTCTTCTCGCGTCGATAGCGACCTCTCAATCCGACAGGTGTCACCCTTCATTCGAAATGCGACCAGCAAGCACGTGGACTAACCAATTCCTCCCCTATGTTCCTGATTGGGCCAACCTGTGGTCGGATAGCTTCGATAACTTTAGTATGGTGAGATCATTCCATCTTTGATTCTTCGATGTTGTGAAGTCTTTCTTCATTTGACACACTCTTTTGTCGTTGGTTCTCATCTTCATTTCATTGTTACTTTTCAGGAATCCCCTATGTCTTCTCGTTCTGATCACGATGGAGAAACTCCAACCCCTTCCTTGGCTCACTCATCCCCGTCTTCTCAACTACCACCACCAATACAACCACCAATACAAGCAACTCCGCGTCAAAGTGCCCAAATTACCCCACTCCACCATCAGTCTTCAATGGTAGTGCCTCCGACTGATTCTTGGAAGGCTGTTCAAAGCGAATCCGAAGCCGAATCCGTTGGCCAAGCTCCCAAAAAATCTTCCAAGCGTGCTCGAGTCGACTCTGAGGATGAATCCACTTTGAACCAGGTTAATCCTTCAAGGAAATCAAAGACAAATCGGAAGACAGCTAGCTCACCAGCCACAAAATCAAACACCTCAAAATCAAAAGCCACTACCTCGAAAGCAACCACCTCAAAAGCAACCACCTCGAGTTGAGTCAAAAATACTATGGTAAGTCTTGAGATTGCTCATCAATAGAACTTGAAGGTATCTTTACTGACCTATCATATGTGCTATCATTGTGTACTAGCAACAGTCTCAGAGCTCGCCTTGCCGTTCAAAGCAAAAAAAATTGGAGGTTGACTTGACCCAAGACTCTGAAGACGAACATTCCAAAGTCCAAGGACCGGCTAAGAAGCGTAAGAAGGAAGCAGAAAGAAAGAACGTTGAAAAAGATGCTGAAGAGGAAGAAGAGGAGATTTATAATTTCATCAAAGACTATTTTGAACCAATCCCTAAACGTGGTGGAAACGATGTAAGTGTTTTTATTCACAGATCAATCTTTCAGAAAACTGACAAACATTGATATCTGGTTCAGAAACCCGAGGGACCTTTCAACTCCTGGCAATNNTAAGTATTGTGGCTTCCATGCTAGGTCTTCCGGTGGGTCGCATTTGAACCTATATGCCCATCGAGATGGTTCCACCCCAGACACCAAGTCTGGAAAACCGGGCTGCAAAGAAAGGGATCGAGCTATTGCAGAAGGTTGTAACCTTCCTCCAACAGTTTTTGAGAGACGCAAAGAGCAAGAGAAGGCAGTTCAACCCTCAGTTGAATCCTTTGTTCAAAAGGTCACCAAGTTTTCCAACCCAGTCTTGAATCAAATGGTCGGATTGTGGGCCATCCAAACAGCTCAACCTTGGTTACAAATTGAAGACAAGACCCTGCGAGCCTGCTTCCAATACGCAAATCCCCACGCTCACCTGTTTGGCCGCACCTGGCTTGCCAAATTTGCTCACCGGGTGTATCTTGGTCAGCAAAAGACAGCTATAGATGATCTACAGGTAAGGTGATACTCTTCCTTTCATTAATTTCATTTCATTTATTATTTTTCTAATCTTCATTTTCTTCATTTGAATCTCCATCCATCTTTATTAATTCTTCCTTCTTGATCATTGTAGGCTCTTGACAGTAAATTTGGCCTGATACTCGACGCCTGGACTTCCCCT
>KZ140812.1:1264-12783 GCA_002157035.1 Melampsora medusae f. sp. deltoidis
TCGTGTACTGTGGTTGGTAAGTAAGGAGTATGTGATGTCGGATAAAGAAGAACTTTCAAAGGATCTGCAGACGAAGAACTAACAGGAGGATAAGACTAAAGATAAAAAAACACACATCAGCAGTCCATTTTGTCCGGTACAGATCAGGACTTAGCGAAATGAATGATTTGCTCAGAAGATCACTTACACGATCATGTAAACACTGATGAATACTCCTCAACAAGACCGTAATAAACTCGGTATCTAATTCATTATCAGTATACCAAGGACCTCCACTTAATTCAATACTAGGTTGTAATTCTGATAACATATAAATCTTCCGGGTTGGAAATTTAACACTTTTGACGGATTTGATTAAGTTTTTACTTTCGAGTGATTTTAAGAATTTATTAATATTACTTTGATGAATGTTTGTTCGAGCTTTCAAGGTTTTCGTCCACATTCCTGGTAAACATTTGGGGCAAGATGGTAAAAAGTTTGATTGGGATTGATACTGGTTTATGAGTATACGGAATTGAGGTTTACCTGTGTTGCCTGAACTTGCTATACTGTCATATACTAACTTCTCATCCGCGGTCATGTTCGAGTTCCTAGGATGGTCATCGAAGATGAGCTTTTTGTGATATCCTTCAACCAGGACTAGAAGCCTAACTCACGCCCTCTGTTGTGTTTTATCAACTGCAGTATAAAACAATTCATCTTGTAAACGTTTGACTTGAAGCATACCCTATCCCCCATCCAAAAAAATCGACCACATATCTTGTATTAGTTATCTTAAGAAGAGACCAAAAAGTGCAGGAATCAAAGTATTACGCACTCTGGCTATCAAGCTATTGGCTACATTCATCTTTTCTACCACATCTAACTTTGGCATCGCAGCCTGAAGTTCTTCATGACTCAATGTCTAACCGAGAAAAAAAAAGTCAAAAGTTAGTTTGATCCTAGAATTTCATCATCTTGGAGTTATAGAAAAGACATACCCTCTGTTCTGCATTAACACATTTTGAGAAAAGTTCTCTTTCATCCTTGGATAGTTTACTTTGAGCATTACTAGTAGAAGTAGAAGGTTTAGTTTCACTGGTAGCATTGCTTGTTTTGGTCGTTTTTGCATTGGTAGTTGAAGTTGGCTTGGTAGTCGTACTGGGTTTTGCTTTGGGTGGCATTTTGGTTGAGTTTCTTGAGTTGGTTCTTGGTTTTGGTTTTTCTAAAAAATCCGATCTGAAGGTGAATCCGGCTTACTAGTGTGTATAAGCATAGAGAGTCATGTGACTGGATTGTTAAATGCTTATATCTAGTTTGATGCAATCGCGTGTTTTTGAAAACTCAGTTTCAAACTTTAAACTTCAAAGAACCATCTCAGCATTTGAAAGGATCCTACCTATCAATATCGATCAATCATTCAAATCAAACTATTGATAACTCATCTTGAAACATAACCCAGCCTTTCAATCGGTCTGCCTAAACTCATCACCTTCAACAAGTCTTGAAAGCAGACAAAAAGCCTCCATGGCACCATCCTACCCGAACGTGGACAAATGGCTCGATGTTGGAATCTTACCCGATTTATCAATCGAATCACGTAACATAAAAGATGCGATGAAGAAAATCGAACCAGATAATTTACAAACCCAACTAGACAATCGAATGACCGAAACGAAACTAAAAACCTTGATAAACGAAACCCAAACTGAGATCCGAGACTTGAAGACCCCATTTGATGTATTAGTAGAAGTAGCATGTGGATTAGTAGAATGTGAAGAATCAGATCAAGATATCCTTCAAGTCAATCAACACATCTTAGAAGTGATTGAAACGATTAAAGTCTTGGAGTTTCGAAGAGAAATCCTTTCGGATTTAAGAGAAATGGTTTATCATTTTGAAGTCAATCAAACTCCTCCGGATTTAAATAAAGAGTTTATGAAACGATTTGAAAACAAATTGAATGATTGGAATTCACTTTCGACTAGGAAAAAGTTTGCTGGGGATCCTTCTTTCAAAGAATTCCGTCAAGCTATTTGGGTTGAGTCCTTTTTTTGTGTCATTTGTTTTAATCATTCTGATCTTTTTGATCAAAATTCACGTGTTGTTCTTTGTGAAGAGTCTTGCTGATATTTGGAATTCGTTTGGATTAACAGACTGCTCGAGGTACATCGGATGTCATGCCCTCGGTCAAGTCATATCTTCCTATAGGTAAGAGTTCCACTCATACCATAATCCGACCATGTCGCGCATCAAGACTGACGCCATCATAACCTCTTACTACTTTCTCCCCTTAATTGACATCGGTTTAAACCATACCAACAGAAGAAGGCGATTCAGACGATGATTCAGATGACGAAGATTTAGCGATCGGAGGAGGAACACAAACCTACAAATGTCCACTCTGTATCAAATTTTTAACCAACCCATACCGATCCAAATTATGTCGACACGCGTTTTGCAAAACATGTTTTGATCAACACTTGGTTCAAAACAATTCGACTGTAGTCGGTTGTCCTCAATCTGGTTGTCATCAATCTTTAACCCAAAACGATCTCGAACTTGATGAAAGGTTTATGGCTGAAATCAAACGTGCTAAAAGAAGGATGGAAAGACAGGAAGAAGAGGAGGAGCAGGAAGAAGATGGTGGGGCGGATGATGGAAATGAATCGGATAACAAAAATCTCAAGAAACGTGGTTCACAGAATAATCGTAGAAAGAGAGCAATTGTTGTGGATGATGATGAATGATATACATTGGTGGCCTTCGTCTTTTAAAATAGTATGAATTTAGCTTCACTGAATGGTTCTTAGATTGGTTTGTTCTTGTTTAGGTATACAATGTTTTTGAGTAAAATGGTCAATCAAAGTCAGAATTTTGGTAAGATGTTATCAATCGAACTCGCTTTCTTTTCCAATACGCCTTACAATGATCAAGAAAACTAATCATTGCATACTATGTTCATATATATATATATATCTCTTAGCATTCCTTCCAACTACAAAACTCCATCAACACCTTCATCACCTTCATTAGTTTGTACTTTATTACGTTATTGTGGGTTTTATGTTGTTTAATTTTTGATCCTTATTATGTGTTTTTTTTTCTCCAAAAGTTACAAAATGAAATTCCTACTTGGATATGATGGGTAGTAAATGATCATAAAGCTTTTGATTGATAGAGTATGAAAAACAAAATGCTTATCATAGCGCGTCCCGCGGTAAACACGCTGACAGGGGACCAGAACCTTGTGTGTGTTATCGGCTCACATGTCCTTGGCGGCTAAAGAAAGATGCAAGAGTATGCTCCAAGTCTTGCCTCAATCTTGCGGGAATAGAGATGATAATGGAAGATCTGGTGATGAATCGCAAGGATTCTTGGAGCACTTTGCTGTGAGGTTTGGATACATTCCATATCATCCTTGTCCAAGTTTGAAGATGAGGTACCAAAGTGTTGTAAACTTATCAAAATCCCACGCTCGACCCTCGCGAGCGGCACTTTGATAAGTTTAAAAGTCTTGCTTCATAGTCGAATTTGGTTGTTTGAACTGGCATATCTTGTTGATATAGGTTGATATACATACATAGAGCTTCTGGCTTATGCATTTCAATTGCACTTTGAAAATATGTATCGACACTACGATCTTGCTTTGTTAATGAAACTGGGATGATCAAATGATCCGAGAAGTTAGAATCCGCGAGGTAGCAAAATATTCAAAGTGAAAATGAAATTGTATGTATTCATTGTGGGGAGCTTTTCTGGTAAATTCGTCCATTGATATGTACAAGTATGTAACAGTATACACCACGGATGGGCTTTCTGCCAGCAAACGGTCTGAGAAGGTCTGCAAACGGTCAGGTCTGTAGATCGCCTGCAGACCGGCATGCTGGCGAGNNNNGGCCTGCAGACGGCAGGCAAGGCCGTTGCTTGTTCCGATCGTCCCCGTTGCTTGTTCCGATCGTCCCCGAGGGCCTGGTCCGATCTTCCCCAAAGCTTGATCCGATCTTCACCGCACCAGAGGCCACAAAACCACTTCACCACTTGCCAAAGCAACTTCACAGCGCACTCCAACTTCACACTTCAACACCATAAGCTGCACATTATGAGGGGCACTTCACAAGATGAAAGGCCACCGCCGCGTAAGTTCAAGTCACCCTCTCAAATCAGGATGCTGTGATACACCACTCACCAAACTTTTCACAGATATTGTCCTGATATCTTGTAACCCAATCAGATATCGATGTACGGTGTGCACCGCCAGCCGAGAGATGAAACATTACGGCACCCATTGTGCTACCTCCGCCCACTTAATTTCAGCTGAGGACTTCATGGCCAGACAAGCAGCCAACCGACCCATTGGTCAGCAAATTGAGCCAGAGAGATCTCCCACACCACCCGCTGTGCAAAACCTGGATCACTTCTTTGAGGACATCAATGCTCTGTCTGACACACCTGCCATTCCGCCATCTCCGCTCACTTTCCTCCGGTCCTTCTTGGTCGCCGAAGGCCATGGCAATGGTGACGATTCGGACAACTCAGACAACGAAGATCTGCACATGGATTTTAATAGGCTCCGAGAAGCAATTGATGGGCTTGGGTGTGGTTTCAATGATGAGGCAGAAGATGAAGCCCATGATGTGGAAGAAGTGGAGGAGGAGTCGGCCGCTACCAAAGCGGCAGAGGCGGCGGGATGGTATCCATTCAAGAAAAAAGAGGTCAGATACATGACTAGGGTTCATTAATCTTTCAGATCCACTAAACAATTATTTCTTTGTTTGTGATTAATTCAGCATGTGGTTGCCTTACTCATGATTGGATCCAACCGGAACCTTCTCTCGCGTACTCAATACCAGCGAATCCGGTCCATCCTTCGTATATGTGATGTCAAACTACCCCACTGGGGTACATTGAGAGATATTGTCAAAAAATTGAAACACAAGTTGGGTCTTGACGTACGTGAGAGGACAAGTCCTTGTGGAAATCCGCTGTTTGGTTTGGACATCAAGACAATCATAAGTAATGTGAGCACACTTTACCCACATGGCTGTAATGGAATCATATCACTAACTCGGAATATATTTGAAGGAGTTGGCCAACCCTTTAGTCAGCCCACATTTAATTTATGTACCCGAACTCACCATCAATGGCCCAATCAACCGGTTGTCACAGTGCCAAAAGTGGCGAGAAGATTATCCCCCCAACCTCCGTGTTCAAATGATATCATCAGACTCTTGCCACTATTACATCTACGAGCCAGTCCAGCTTCAAACCGAGCAACTTGTAGTGCCAATTTTTTTCTTTCAACAAGATGCGCGTCTTATGGCAAGATGTCTACCGGCGATAGTTACACAAGATCCACATTCACCAGGTGGTCTTAAAGTCATCATTCCTGGAGATCCTGCTTTTGACTCAGATATGCTTTTTACCATACCTTGTAAAAACTTTTGGCGAACCTGGCCCAATATTGAGATGGAGGATGGAGTTCTTCTCAAAGATAGGTGTGGCAATTATATGTACTGTAAGTGACCTTTCACATCTCTCCACAACCATCTATAGATACAAAGTTGATCTTTGATTGATTTTCTCAGACTCTGAACATGGATCAGAACCCGCATATCCAATGACCAACCCATGGCGAAAAAAAGCTCGAGAAAAAGTTATTCGGCATGTACCTTTGGCACTATACTCTGACGACACATCAGGGAACGTGTCCAAAAAATGGAACAAACATATGAGTATCTACTTCACTCTTGCGGGCTTACCACCTGACCAATCCAATCAAGAATTCAATATCCATTTCCTGGCAACTTCAAATTGTGCAACTGCTCTTGAGCTGTTTGACCAGGTAGTAGATGATTTAAAGTGAGGATCCCTCTCATCATAGGGAATGACATGATATTAACTTCCACCCATTTTTCACAGTGAATACGGTAGAAGTGGATTCTTTGCCTATGATCACACCCTTGGCCAGGAAGTGTTGGTCATGGCAGTGTCTCTATTTCACCTTGGCGATTCTCCGATGCATGCCGAAATTTCAAATACTCTCAACCCAGCTAACACACTCACTCCATGCCGTATGTGTGACCTACATGTATCAAAGCAGGCCGACAAACAATCAGAAAATTTTGTAAGGGACTTCCTTGGGCTTGATGAAGATGGAGAGAAGGTGATTCTTGCATTTATATTCAAAGGCATTCTCAACACTGATTCAACCCTCTATATAGTGTCTATTACCCGCTCGCGAATGGGACCAGACAAGACGGTGGACTAAAGAGATGTGGAGTACCTCACAAAAGCCCCATACTAAAACTCGAGTGGAAGCGATGGCACGCAACTTTGGGGTCCGAGATTCTATGAACGATCATTTTATGAAGAACGTACAAGCAGCGCACGATCGACTTAAAGCACCTGAGGTCCTTCAACTCTGTAAAGAAGTGGATGCCAAACACGGAGAACACATCTTCAATCCCATGTTGAGACTCAAAGGTAATTGCTCAATTGAAATTTGTGCGCAGTTGTTATTTGGGTGAACTGACCTTTGTCGGGCTAGGATTTGACGGTCACCGAGACACCCCGGTGGAGGTTCTTCATGTGGTATTGTTGGGTATCACTAAATATTTATTTCGAGATCTCATGAAAGATGTGGGAAATATCAAAGCAGGTTCAAAGACGTACAACGATGTATTGGGCAGATGGAGGGCTTTCAATGCAAAAGGTTTGAATATCCCCCCAATTCAACCAAACACAATGATCACATATTATCAGAGTTTGGTGGGTAAGGAATTCCGGACGGTGTTACAGACCGTCCCATTTGTCTTGTTTGAACACCTTACGGAGGACAAAAGGGAATTGTGGTCATCTCTTTGTCTTATGAGCTCATATATATTTCAGACGGAGATACCCGATATGAAGACATACCTAGCCGAACTGGACCTCCAAATCTCCAGATTCCTGAAAAACCTTGTCTCCCTTAATGCACGCTGGGTCAACAAACCCAAATTTCACATGCTTGTTCACCTTCAAGAATCAATTCGACGTTTTGGTCCCGCGTGTCTCTTTGCAACCGAGAAGCTTGAATCTTTCAATGGCGTAGTACGACATGCATCCGTCCATTCAAATCATCAAAGCCCTGGTCAAGACATAGCGAATACAGCAAACACACAGCAGATGATGAGAGTATTTGTATCTGCCTCATCCTTTTTTGACAAAGAGCTCCAATCTCGAGTTTTCAGTGGGCCCCATTTGCGAACATTATTGGCAAAGGTTCCTGAGCTCTTTCAGGCAATGGGGCTGGACCGATCTTTGGGTTCTCTTACAACCTATTCCATTGGGTGTAAGTTCAGTATTGCATCATTTCATATTGACAGGAAGACTAACCTCTGACCTCAGCCTTATGTGAGAGCCAATCGGTTGTACCATCTTGCATCCCACATAGCGTCGACCGTTCCAAATTGAAAGAATATCAAAGCATCAAGTTGATTGGGCATCAGAAGGTGGAGAAGAAGGACTTTGTCCTGGTTAGTCTTCTCACTAGTCCCTTGTCTTTCACTATTTGGTAGATATTCTTGAGGGCCACATCCTGATGAATCTTCTTTTTATGCAGATTGACCACCCTCGAGCAATTGGCCAGGTACAATCTATTTGGAGGCTTGATGACGTATCTGATACCAAGACCAATTTGATTGTCAAAATATGTGATAAGGGTCCGGTGAATCAGTTTTATGGCATGCGGGAAGTCAAAGTGACTGAAGAAATTGTCATTTCAAATGTCAAAGTATGTCAAATCGCCCATGTAAAGAATCAGATAGCTGACAAACTGTGTTCTCAATTCCCTTCACAGGATGTTGTGTGTTTGCTCAACATCCAACATAACTGCCACAATGGCCAATGTCAATTAGCAAAGAACCACATGAAGAAAATCGAGCGGCGGGTCTCAACAATTGGTCTCTGGGGTGTAAAGCACGTGGACACACCCAATTTCATTCTTAATGCAGCATCTCATTACTCCGGGGACCTTCATCGCCAGCTTTCTGATTTGCCACTGCCAGAGGTTTCCCCAGAAGACTGGAACAATGCTATCGCCATAGGTCTCAAGCACTGGCGATCAGAGCCACGCGCAGGCAAGAAGGGTCCCAACCCCACACAGGAGGAAAATGATAGTGACTGAAAGGGCAGGTAGCGGTATCTATAGATGAATTACTATAACTATCATATAATCATTGTCTCATCATGATCATATAATAAAGATGATGAAAAAGGCTAATTGAGAAAAGGTACAACAGGAGCGGTGGCCTTTTTTTGTTTATCAATACCTGTGATTAATACGGAATTTGATAAATATAATGTGTCATTATAGATTATTGTCATTTCCTATCAAAAACATTAGACAAATAAACACTCACCATCATAACCTCCAATGACTACACTCACCATCATTACCTCCAATGACTGTACTTTTCAAATGCTGAGATGTACCAATCTTATCAGTGTCACGATAACATAATAATGACTATCATGATATAGATCGACTTACATTCAATATCATGATACCATTGGATCCATCTGATAGCGTCATGCGCGTCGGTAGCCAGACAAAGTACATCAGCGCAACTTCGTGGAATGGTAGCGCGAATCAAGGCAATAAGTAGTTCGTCGGCAACCCAATCATATAGGGTGAAGTCGAGAGGCCGAGGTTTTGAGAGATAGTCTGGCTTGTTCGCCATCCAACCAAAGTCCTCCTCCAGACGGTCATACCAACATTCAAAATTAGAGCCATCGCGAGCCAAGCGCACCGTTAAATGCGCGTGGTATTGCATCTTTCTATATTCTAGTCGGCGGAGCAAATTGTCAACGCCAGAGAGATCTTCACCTTGAGCTCGCGCGCGATCGATCGCTTCGATGGCATTGGGGGATATGCGAGGGGTTTCAATCTTGATTGGAGCTAACAACGAGGCCATCTGAAGATAGATGAGAGGCAGTGTGTTGGACTGGGAGGTTTGATGTTATGATAATGGTCACAAGGCTTGGACACGTGCGTTGGCTTGGGAGGGGTGATGTTCTGAATATGGTCAAAAGGACAGGATGTCTCACTACTTATCTATTACAAACGAGGCAGCAATAAAGCGCTTGAATGACTTGAGCTTTGAATATGCCAAGTCATTCAAACAACTCCGAAGTTCCTAAGATATCGCATCAGGGATATCTTAGACTCCTTATCGATGGTTTCATAGTTTTCATTTGCTTGTTTGTTATTAATGATATCAACATGCAAGAAGCATATCATTGAGTTTGTGTTACAGACCATCCTTCCACCAGATCCGATACAAAACAAACACATAAATCAATTAAACTAAAATTAAGCGCCCAAGAGGACATGGTATTGATAGTACAACACGGCATGGAGTAAGAGCCGCGCTGCTACCCCATGAGGTACTTTCCATTCTCGAAAAATATTTTTTGAAAAGTAATCTGGGAAGAGAAAGAGGTCAAAATGGGTGACCCCATGTTGCAATAGGATCGGCTCCCAACTCTCTATCTCGTCCGCGTCCAATCCAGCAAATCGCAGATAATTTTTTAAAGTGGTGGTTGCCATGATCCCTCGAAGTTTTGAAAAATTTACACTACCCCCATCAACGGGAAACTCTAAGAATCGCAAAGAATTGCACACGGTCAGACCTGAGCTCAAGAAAGATGAATCAAGTACAAAACCACTTACCTAACGTTTCAACTGGGGCCACAGAGCTTTCCGCGGCGGGTCTCCGAGGCACAGCTCCGTCTGCTTTGTGATCACCCTTGGAGGAGGGTGATCGTTCATGGTTGCCGGTTGATCCTAGCTCAGGCTTGATGTCCGTTGGTTCGAGCACAGCTTCAAGCACTGGCAAGGGTTCCGTACGACTGAGAGCGAAATCATAAGGACAACAATCAAGAGAACAGTGTACTTCGATGACTTACGTTCCATCGGAGGCGAAGCCAAGGTAAGGTTGCTCGTTTCTTCGCTGATAGGCAGAAGTTCGTGTTGTTCTGGTTGGTGACATTATCGTTGGTTTGTTTCCTTTTTGCACAACCCAGCCAAATCGAGGTCTTTTGCGAAAGAAATCGAAGCCTTCGCCTGTCAAAATGTGGGTGTTAGGGCAAAAGCAGGTGGCGTTTTCGTCTCCCCCCCCAAAATTTTGCGCTGCGAAAAAATTCGCTTCTTTTGTCTTGACGACCGGTGTTTCTCCAAGACCTCATCGGCTTTATCCAGCTCCTCCTTCTTAACCACGTTTCTCGATCGAACGGCGAGATGTCAGGCAGCTTCAGTCAGTCTGAAGCGCCCTTTTTCAATGTCATCACTTGACAAACGTTATCTTTTATTTTTTCAGGGGACCATTTTGATCCGCGAGGCTCTCAAGGCGTAGGTGGGCCAGGCCCAAATGCCTCCCCAGGGATTGGTTATTCAGGTTTCAACAACCACGCGGCGCTGAGGGATAGTTCCAGTGAGTACAATCACTCTCAAGAACATCGATCGCATGATAACTGACGCGGTGATCAACTCAACAGACTTTGGTGAATCCCCTAGAGGTCGCAATACTCTAGGGGATTACCCTCACGGTTTCAACTCGCATCAAACGCCCAACGCCTCTCGTAATCGCAACGACCGATCAATTTCACCCCCAGCACGAAGGCCATCTGGTGACCGCTGGAACGATCGGCCGAGGCAATCAAGTACGGTGCAACCTCCTCAGGCTTCTGGCCACCCCGCTGGCCCCCCGGACGATTGCGGTGGGATCGATCCCACCATCTTCAAGTGTCCACTGTCCGCGCCCACGATGATCACGTTTCAGTCGATGGCCGAGCAGTGTGGTTTGGAAGGCGAATTTCGTGGATTCGCCTTGGCGCAAGCGGAGGCGAGTCTCCCCGTTCCACTGTTCATTTAATACAAACACTAACTACATGTATTCCGTGTCTTTTTTGGCCCTGATTCGATTGTTATTCCCAAAAGGTTTTTGGGGATAACAATCGCCATTTAGCTCAATCGACCGCTCAGGGTTTGATTCTCAAGGAGGTCGCCCGGCTCGATTGCAAGATCGACAAACTCACCGAGAGCATTCGAAACGTGACCCGCATGGTTCACGAGATGGCGACCTCTCAACCACGATCATTCCCAGTTTCGCGAGCGGAAACTGGGGTCGCCTCAGACAACCCAAGCACGTTTGAAGAGTGGAAACCAAGTGACACGCTGACCGTCAGTCGCATTTCCCTCTTTGTATGGTCATTTACCCCGTACTAACCATGATCGACTATTTTCTCAGGAGATGATTTATCCCTTGGCGCTCAAGCTCGTCTGTTCGCCACTAATCCATGCATATACGGCCGTCAAAAACCAGCAGGAGGGATATCACGCGAACTCTCTATTTAACACCATCAAGGAAAGTCACATTGCTCATTTATACTACACCAAATGGAAAGCTCTAATACTTTGATCATTATATTAGGAAACGGTGAGCAAAGAAGGTCCCACGTTTGTTTCCTTGCACCTACCTCCCCTCTATGGCGGGGTC
>KZ140817.1:1497-13732 GCA_002157035.1 Melampsora medusae f. sp. deltoidis
TCTTGAGTTTTTCTTGATCCACGAGCTCCTGGTTGACTATGAGATCGTTTCATAGATCTTCGATTGGATTTCCTAGGAGCCGGTCCTGCCTCAAGTTCACCTTCTAAGATCTTACGAGATCGATGTTTACTAGAAAATTTTGAGGTCCCTTTCAAGGTTGCAAACTGATCATCTGGATTATCTCTGGCTTCGTGATCATCACCTCCTCGTATCGTTTGTCCACCATCCGAAGGTCTTCGTCTATACAAAAAAGCCGTGTCTTCTTCCTGTTCAGCATCATCATGTCCATGAATCGGAGGTGCAGGTTCGAAACTAAAACAAGCTTCAATGACCGCAGATGATAAACCTCCAAATTTATGTAAGTTTCTTGTGATTCTAGATGACATTTGTGACATTTTGGTTTTCCTTCGATCACTACTACCACGAGATGAGATTGTTGAAGTTGAATTAGGAACAAAATGACTCCCGATTCCTAGACCACCTAAACTATTCACCACTGATAGTTTTAATGAATTCGTGACTCTATTTTCTCCTTTTTCGAATGGTCCAACGACATATCTTTCAAAAAAGCTAATTGTCAAAAGGATCGGACAACCGAAAAATCGACATAGAAAGACTACGACCGTATGGAATTTACGTGGTGTTAGGAATGGCTTCAAGATGATCAAAATCAGTAACGCAGGTATGTTCCAAGGTGGTTGAAAGGAAAAGATTGCATCTGATTTGACTCCTTCAAATGTCAACACTGCCTTACGGTACAGAGTCTCGGCTATGGCGTCGTTAGATATATCGCTAAAGATCTTGGACAAGATCGATACAAGAACGGTGACTGGGGGCGGTAGAGAATAACAAGCAAAACATCAGAGTAAAGCAAAAAGGGAAAAGACGACCATATGCTTACCCAAGAGCGTGTTAGATAGACAAGCATAGATGATAAAGATAGCAGGACCTGTGAATTCCAACCGGGATGAGCTCAATCCAAAAAGAGTTTGAAAGATCAATAGAAAACTGAACGATTTGCTCACCTAACACACGATGAAACTCATGAGCAATTGTGATCCCAGTTGCATCTAATCCAAAGAAGATATAAACCATCCATTTGGCGATTTGACCGATTGAATACTTTTCAATTTCACCGGCTTCAGTTAAACTAACTTGAAGCATATAAAGAGAATATAAGAACCCAAGAAAACACCAAGCCCCAAGTAACATCAAAAACACAAAATCACTCATCATCGATCTCAATGATAAGATCAAAAGGTTATCTGAAAGTGTGATGAAAGCTAATCTAGGAAAGACAAAGATAGCTAAACAAGATAAAACTTGATGAGATTGTTCATTTAACCAATATGATTTCACATCATAATGAGATAAATAAAATAATCCCGAACTTCTTAATGATAAATAAATCAAATAACCCAAGATGAAGGCTGCATCAAATCCATTCCAAAGATTGGCTATAAAGACTCGCCAACCATGTTCTAGAATCGATCCGGTTTTGTCTAATGCGAATCCTAAGGTAAAGATGTTAAACCAAATCTCATATCCATTCATTCGATTCAATTCTCTAGTTTCCATGGTGGCTACATATGAGATGATCAAGATTCCATAATTAAAGTAACCTAGAGCTGCTCTATTCCGTGGGACTCCTAAACGATAATGATTGAGTAAAGGTGCGTTTCTTGGATTGTAAAGTGAAACCGGTCGACGTTTGTATCGATCAGAGACAATATCAAAGATAGCTGTTGAAGTATAAACAATCTTTCCAGTCCAAATCGCTTCTGTAAGGTATCAAAAGATGTATATCCATCATCGGTATATGTATGCAAGAAAAATGAATTTGAAGAAGAGAAAAACAAACTCACCAATAACACGTTGACAAGCAGGAGATCTAATGAATTGTTTAGCTTCACTAACAATCGCCATTTCAAGTGCATTACATTGAGAAGCTAAAATCTTTTTAGTATCTTTAACACCCCAATCAGCTTCCATATTTCTTATGACTTCAATAGGAGCACCTTGAAACATTTCAAATGCAGTAGCCAACACATTAGCCGATTTCAATAAACAATTTTCTTCTTCTTCTGGTGTTAATTTTGGGGTGACGGTTAAAGATTTAGATCGTTTGTAATGATGAGTAAGATGATGAGATTCTTTGATGAGATCTGATTCATGTACTCTTCGTAGTACGTTGGTAGCTAAGATTTCACATAGAGAAGCTCGAGTTGCATTGACGGAATGTAGAGTGAGAGCATGAGTAGAATCGGTGATGAATTGAACTCGATTGACTAAAAGAGCAAACACGATAGCTGGATGACGTAGATTAAAGTATTCTAATTCGAGTGGACGAGTGATTGAGAGGGTGATACGTGGAGAAGTAAGTTGTTCGGTTGATAAAGGTGTGTCTATTGAAAATCAAACCAAAAACTAGAGTTAGCAAGAGTACCTACTACTACCATATAGAAAAAGAGAATGAAGGTGAATCTAGTTTACCTATTAATTCCAATAGTCTTAAACGTATATCATGAACTAACTTATGTATACTAGTCAAGTCTTCATCATCATCATCATCATCATCATCATCAGATAAAACTCTTTGTGGTTGATTTGAATGAATGGGTTGATGAATTGAAGATTGCTTAGATCGATGAGTTGAAGGTGAGACAGGTTGAAATGTAAGTTTTGGAATTAAATGAGTTCTTTCATTATCAATAGTTAAATGGTTTAGTTCATCATTAGTCTGATTCTGATTGATATCTAATATCCTTGAATTCGAATTCGACATGATGATGATTGGAATCTGAAATCGAAGAAAAGCGAAATAGTTGTAGTGGAAGGACTTTTTAAAGAGAAACACAAACTGAAATGTGCTTACACACACACACACATTGACATTGACAAGATATTCCAATTTTCAGTCAATTCACTTTCATTCTCCTGCATTTCTCTTTCTCAACTTCACTTGGCATCACGTAAAATCACTCACACAGTCAACCACATAATCACTATCAACCCTACATCACTTCAACTTACAACACTGAACATCATCATCATAATTTAACTCTATCAGTCAATTTCTAAATCAAATGCAATAAAGAAACAAAATCGAAATCATCAGGATTTTATAAACATTCTCTTGAAATCAAATTTACATTTTATATACACCAAGAAAATCAACTTCAAAACATCATCTTTTTTCTTCTTTACTGATATTTAATATGATGATGTCCATAAAAAATTGAACAAAAAAACCAAAAGTATAATGTTTTTTTGAGAAACGTTTTAATTCGAATACAAACCGATTTACAGAAAAAAAGAAAAGAAAGCCCTTCATGCAGTATAAATTTTTAAGAGTTAGATCATGATCCTTCTTGAACTTTAAGATCATCATCTGCTGATTTCGAATCAGACGGTTCTGAACTCATGATTGTAGATTCACTTTCAGTTGTTTGTTCTTCGATCGGGTGTTGATTTGATTCAGCTTGATCTTTCCTAGATAAATCTACTTGATCATCCCTTAAACTTGGTTCAGGTTCATCATCAACTTCAACTTCAATCGGAATCTCAGCATGTTTCGTATCTGATAAAGAAAGCTTAGAAAGTTCAGTTAATGGGCTTTCTGAACTTGATTCATGAGCAGCTGATGATGATGATTCGTCAGATTTGATAGGTGAAAGTGATTGAACTACTGGTTCATCGTCATCTGACCATTCAGATAAGTTCGGAACCGATGTGGAATTCGAATGAGATCCTCTTAGCCATTGATCTCCATCATGACTCTCATCCATCACCTCACCCTCTTCCTCTTCCTCTTCTTCTTCCTCTTCTTCTTCCTTAATCACTTCTTCTACTACACTATTCAGTTTGGCTGCATGAGCATCCGGTGATGGTCTACAATCACTCGTCCCTCCAGCCTGTAGATTCATATCATTCGCAATCCCAAGCAATTCTCTTAAATGTTCGTTTTCCTTTTTCAAGCCTTCTACTTCAATCGCAGTTTGAAGGGCTGCATCTGAAAGTGATCCGTTTCGTTTGCCCACAAACCCGCCTCGTGATGGGTCTTGTAATCTAGGTTGATATTCAATGATCGATGTGGAACTTCGTCTTGGTTGAGATGCTCCATTAGGTGAACCAACTGAACGACCCACTCCTAAGGATTTATAAGCATTGAATGGGTTCTTGAACTCTAATGGAGATGGAACGGCTTTAGAAGTCCCAGGATCGGTTTCAGATGATGTGCCTTCAGGTCCAGCAAGCTGTGTACCGGGTGAAAGTTCTGATATAGCTCCTAATCCACCACTCGGACTTGGACCTGTCGAATAATCTTGTTCTCGATTCCGATCGGAGAATTCATCAAGTTCATTAAAGAATGGTTCTTCGCCTGAAAGATCTCTCATGGCTCTTTGAATGAGGATCGAAATGTTTTGAATAGCTTGAAATACATTAGGATCGATGATCAAGATCGGATTGTTTGGATCATAAGGTGATTGTAAATTAGTGGGCAAGCCTGTGATTGATCTTTGTTGTTTTTCCATCAACAGTTGTGATTCATAATATTTTGTCATCTCCAGTTCGTGTTGCTGAGTTGAATGCTATTTGGATCAAAAGTTTGGGTTTGATATCAATCGATCATTGGTTTTGAATCAAAAGATTGTTCAAGTGAGATTATTCAAAACTGACGGCATGAGTACGGAAACGGGTCATGATTTGTTCCAATGTAGTTTCATGATCCTTGAGAAGGATTGTAAGCTGTCGATTTTCGTGTTGTAAGGTTTGATTCTCGACCACCAACTGAGCATTCATCCGCTCAACTTCTGATTCGAATTGTTCTAGTCAATCAATCAGATATGAATCATGTATGTAAGCAAAAGCATCCAACTGATCAAGAGATCATCAGAGATAAATATCTCACCAACCTTTACTCAAATCCACATTAAATCGTTTAAGTGCATAACCCGTACCCGTATGAATAGCTTGAGTTTTTAAATCTTCAGCTTGTTTTTTAAGTTGTTCACATTGTTCTCTATTCTGAGTAAGTTGTGATGATAATTCTGCTAATAGATGCCAAAGTCTTTGAAGATCTTCATCCATGACAGCCATCTCAAGAAGAATGATTGGATTGGATTCCTTTGAAGTTGATTTGATTGAATAATAATAATAAGTAAGTAAGTGTGATGAGATGATCTTTGAAGGTTGTCGTTGAGATTCAAGCAATTCGGTTCAACTTCGAACATATCATACAGTTGAGTCATACAGTCACACTACGAATGTGATCCGATACACTTGACTCACTCACCTGCCCGATCAACCCGGGTCCCTCGAGTATCTATACCGGTACCCTGACCTTCCACTTCAGAATAATCAGAATAATCAGGAATAATCCCACTTTTGAAAGTCACTTCTAGCCTCTATTCATAGGTTGATGGTCAAGTATTTTGAACACTTGACCTTTTTGGTTTGAAAAAAATTGCAGATGCTATTGATGAAAATGCGATTGAACTTTCCCTATCCTTTTCCTAAATATTCGATTCCTAGTTGAGGAATTTCTTCACAATAGGTAAATATATATCTCGCTGTCCTTCGATATTCTTGTTATACTTGATATCTGCTATGTATCATTTGCCATAAGATGATCAATTGAGTAATGAAGTACAGGAGAACTGGATCTAGTTTTCAGCACTATCCAGTGATCACCTGTATATAAACCACTCTCTTCTAACCTTCATCACGTAAAGATCAAAGTCAAAGTTCAATTGGAGTAAGTTAAATACTATAATAAGTCTGCCATCAAAGAACACTAATTCAAAACAAAACAAAAAAAGATAACCAAGCGCCAACACGTATTGCATATAAAGAATTGCTTGAATCACAAGAATCTAATCAAAACCCCTCACAAAACCTCAAACTATTTCAATCAAAAAAAATCAGATTTTTAAATCAATAGTACCCAAATTAACCAAACAACAACAAATCATTCACCAAAAAACAACGCTAGACTTTCGTAATCTGTTTCTTTGAAGAAAAATCGTATTATAGATTGTCATACAAACAATGATAGTAGTAGTAATAGACTTGGTGATAAAAAGAAAGTCAGACAATCAGATCATTAATTTAGAAACTTCATGGATGGTTTCTATATTCTATTGTGCTTGGTCTTGTACATCATTCAGTCACAAGAAACACACATCAACTCTTTGATGCTCACGCCCTCATAACTTAGGCACTACAAAAATCATCCGAAATCGAAAGTCAGAGGTCAGATCAACAATGATCAACTTGAATCTAAGCTCTAGAAAGAAAAAGACTTACCTTTTAAAGTTTTAGATAACATGAACAAAGCCCAAGTTCCAAAGATCACACTTAACCAATGAACCTTTAAGCCGTATCTAGAATCCAAGAATTCCACTATCCCACCCCACAACTGATTTCCATTCTCATGGATCTGTCGTAATTTATCAAGTTGTAAGTGATCCATTCCAAGTGATTCGAATTTGAGTAAATGTTGAAGAACTTGTGGATCTCTAGGTAATGAGATTTGACCAAGTCGTATACACTGATACATCCCAGCTATCAAGCCTAAACTCGTAGGGATCGGAAGTCCTTCAAAGCCAGATGGTTTAGGTGCTTGACCGGCTTCAGGCTTAAAGGCGGCTGTGGAGTTGAAGCGTGCTAGCCTGGTGAGTCCAGCACAGATGAAGAATGTCAAGATCCCAATATCGATGGGATGTCGAAGTCCAATACAATATCCTACAAGACTTGGAGCCACTCCAAATGAGATTAGATCGGCAAGTGAATCGAGTTCTTGACCCAACACCGATGATTCTTGTCGAAACCTAGCTACTTTTCCATCTAAGAAATCAAACCCGAGTGAAAGGATCGGAAAGAGACAGGCTCGATGTAGGTATTGAAGTTCTAGACTGAGGATGAATTGACATGATGAGAAGATTGAGAGTGAACCGCAAACTCCATTCATGATCGTGATCACGTCTGCTAATCGAAAGTTTCTGTTAAAATTGACATGGTTTGAAAATCAAGTGTCGATTGATTGATGATGATAATGATGATGATGATGGAAGATGGATGGAAGCGTGGTGTGTTGATCGCAAACGGATTCAAAGATTCCAAAATTCCAAAAAGTCAAATCACAAAAAACAAAGCTTGTCAACATCCACCCCACCATATACACCAATCCTAGATTAGATAATCTGATTCAATCCAAAAACACTTGAAAGTTATTGAAGATGATGAATCCGAGTTGTAGAAGGATCGGGCTGCTAACCTAACCAAGCTGAAATGTCGATCATCATTCACAAATTCTTTAAGAGCCAATGAATCGGCATCTTGTTTTGGAGTAGGATTGAAGGCTCGAGGATGACGTAAATGTTTAGAGGAAGTACCCAGTTTATCATCAGATGTAAACGAACTACTTGATTCATTTCGACTGATAGGTTGAACACCAGCTTTGATCGTCATACTCTCACGTCTTGCATTGGTCATGATGATCGGATTGACGGTGTTGTTTAGGCTTTCGATTGGATCTGTTTTGGCTGAAAGAGCTGAACTTTCTCCTGGTGCTGATGCTGGAATGGTGATTTCAGGATGAGTACCTAATGGGGAAAGGGAAGAAAAGATGACTCACATGAAGAGTGAAATTGAAAGTAAAAGTGAAAGTGAGAGGATGTTAGTAAAAAGTTAGATGAATGTGTTTTCTATGTAAGATTAGAAAATGAAAAACAGTTAAAGTGGAATATGATATGATATTCACCCGGCATTTTGATTAAACCGCGCTTAGACTCGACTCGTCACTCAAAGGGTGAATGTGAATGTGAATGTGAATGTGAATGTGAATGTGAATGTGAATGATGATTGAGATGTTGATTGAATGTTGATTGTGTTATGTTGTATGTTGAGTCAAATGGATGTCTGATGATCAGTGACTTGACTCTGATTATTACTAAAGACCGAGACTTATGTACACTGTCTGTCACCCAGCATAAATACATTGTATTTATTTATTTACAAACTCGATTTCATGGAAACACGAAAGTTAAACCTAGTACAGCAGCCACTGCGACTTCATCAAAGTCTTCAACTTTCATCTTTCATCTTACATCCCACTCTGAATCCTGAGAAGTCTGAATGCCACATTCGATTTCTACGTCCAAGTTCCAGCTTCAAGGTCTGTTGTCAATATGGCTTCAGAAGTGAAGTTGATCAACAAAATCAAAAGTTTCCAATTCAGGAATGGATATAGAACAAAATACAATCCCATTCTTGGAATGAATGTTCCAATCAGATGAAAATCTTGATTGAAGATTCGAAGTGAAGATCTACCACTTCTTGAACCTGTTCCATTCGAATTTGGGTTTAATCTCCAACTTCATCCGGTCGAACCAAGAATCAGACCCTCTCGTCAGAAGCCTTCGTCTGTCCTGCTCTGCTTGGGTCAAGGCAAGGAGCTATAAATGACAAAAAACCGATCTCCTGGGAATGGAAATCGAATGATTTGCCAACTCTACATACTTACCTGATATTTAATTTTCACTTGAAGACCGATTACCTTCATATAAGTCGGATGCCTTAACCGGGCGTGGAGACAGAAGAGAGATGATTAAAATTGCTCAATGATACTTACTTCTCGAAATACCTTCCTTACTCGGGAGAGAACAATGAAAGGCTTGGATTTCTTTCTATAAGTTTGAATAAGTTAAATGGAGAAGATAACTTGATCATTCTCACTCACTCTCTCTCAGAGCTTTCCTCTTACCTTTTTATCATTTATCAATAGACTCTTAAACATTTTCTTGTCAATCACATAAACTTGCAGTGCACCTTTCTCTTCAACTCCATCTCCAAATATGTCTTGTGAATCAAGCTATAGTTCAAGATTTTTCCCCGATGAAGTTTTAAAAGTTATCTTCAATCATATCCTTGGCTCTCGATCAGAAAGTGATAGGACCCGAGATCATCAATCACTCAACCTTCGGTATGTCTGTAGAAGATGGGCATATCTTATCTTATCTAAATACCTTCGTACCATAAGAATCAATCAACCTAATCAAATAGAAGACCTGTTAATCAATTGGAACCACATTTATCCTTCAACTTCGGATTCATCACTCACTTTTTCACCCGTTCAACGTCTTGACATTCGTTCAATTCATCATAGGAATAACCTTCAATCATGTCGCTTTTTAGGTATCTACAGTTCTAAAACTACTATCTTTGGTGATCCTTCGAAGCCAAAGTTGCATTTAGGATACTTACTTCGCGTACTTCATAAATTCAAATATCGAAAGCCTTACTACCCAAGTGTTTGCACAGTCTATGGTGTGATTCAACTTATAAACCTCTTAGGACAAAACATCAAAACTCTTAATCTTACTTTCTCTGATTCCTTGGGGTTTCATCAACCTTTGATCACAGCTATTAGTGATTTATCTCAATTAAGATCACTATCTATTTCTCATGCACAAGATCCTGCGTTTGGAGGAAGTGAAGAAGGCAAATGTTATGAACCTGGCACATTAATCAACTTATTAAAATCGTTACCTAAACTTGAATCTCTTGAACTTGGATGTGGAAAGGCTTTACCAGATTTCACAGATTCGAATTTATCTTTACCAAACTTAACTCAACTTAAACTTGTTCATCAAACCAATTCATCGGATCTTGGGATCTTAAGTTTTTGTAAATTAATTCAAAATCAAATTAAACTTTTCGACTTCACTACTTTACCATTCTCATCATCATCATCATCATCAAGTTTCCCAAATTATTTTGTAAAAATGATGGAATTCTTTCAAGATGAATTACAAGTTCTTAGAATCGATTCTCGAAATTCGATTCATGATTTAAATTTATTAATCTCGAATCTTGAGTTTCCAAAACTCAAGTTTTATGATCCTACTTTACCTTTCACTCATTCAGACTGGTCAAATTTAGATAAATTCATCCAATCTATGTCGATCTTTCTTCAATCTGAAATCATTCAAGAACTTGATACATTAGTCATCGGTCCATATTCTGATTTTATGATCGGTACTCCTGATTGTTTTGCTCATCATTTAAAAGTTTTATTTCAAAGTTGGGGTTTCATTAAGAAGAAAAGTGGTAGACTGTCTAGAGATTTCACTTGTGGTGAAAACGGTCCTTGTAGGATACCTAGGGATCTTAAAACGATTATTTTTCATAAGGAGAATGCTTTGGGAAATTCTTCAATTGATTCGATTATTGATGGGTTCCGTGAAATGGGAATTAAGTGTGTGTTTTTAGATAGAAATGGATTACAAAATTTATTCCCTTTTTGATGATCTCGATATCTCTTTGAAAGACAATCGGAAGGATCCTTTGTTTATGTGTCTAAAATTTTCAAATGGATTGTAATTGATGTATATTGTGTAAATTTTGTTAGCAACAAAAGTAATTGTCATCACCAGACTTGTAAACTTATATTTTCTTCTTCCAAATTATTGATAGAATTGTTACTTTTTTCGTATCATAAAGTTATGTTTTCATTATAGTATAGGCGAGACTAGTAACTAAACTGCCTACTAGCAGTGATATATGATGCCCAAGAAGAGTACTAAGCATATGGATTGGATACATGATCAATGCAGATTGAAGCTATGTTTTCACCACTGTGACAGTGTATGGCGCCAATAAGCCTGATCGTGGCTCTGCTGTACATCATACTATATCCCCATAATTGAGGATCGATCCGCACAGGGAACCACGGCTGCTCACGAGAAAGACCTGTGGTATCTCAACACGCTCACAGTGGAACGTGAGCTAGCTACCTGATTCTGATTAGTAAACATATGAAAGGAAATCATTTTACCATTTGTTCAAGGTTGTTCGAGGACTTAAGAGAACAAAATCACCAAGTTCATCCACTTCAGCAAGATTTTTGAAGGAACGTTACCCGCTGCACCACCTCATCAACATCCTAAACAACCATTTCTAACACTATGCCAAATTGAAAATTTACCACCAAGTTTAGAAAATTGAGCAAACATGGAAAATTATAGAGAATCTGGGAGGGTTCAGAAAAAAACACTTGTTGGTTCCTTTGGTGCATTCTGACCATCCAGCAAACTTTTTCAAATTTCTACAACCACAATGCAAATAATGTCAGAAACCCAATTTTGGTCCAAAACTGGCAGGCAGGGAGACAGTGAGCTTGCAAGACCAACCAAATCATCAACATTGCTCCAACACATGTAGTGTCTTGGCATTCTGAATGCCACCTTCTGTCTATAACGCTTGAATGCACAAATCAGTTGTGTGTTTCCAAGAATGGGTCAAATATATCAAAAGCCGTACAAAGCAGGAACCCTATATAAGCATAGAAATTGTTACTACAATGGCTTCAGGACTATAACAAACCTTGTAAAGCCATTTTGTGGCTTTCATAAATTGCAAGTCTTCAGCAGATCAAATGAAAACTCTCATATCTTTGGGCATTGGAGGTTTTTGCCCAAATCTTGCTGGTTTTGGACCCAATTTGAGTTTCTGACATGATATCCCCGGTGAAAATTTTGGGTTGGGAGGTTGTCAATACCCATAGCAAAAAAATAGGCAAAATGAGGTGACAACACCCATGAATTGAACCATTATTATGTCAAACTTTTCTGACCTCTCCCCTGCATTGGTGATAATTTTATGCAGTTTGAATCTTCTAAACTCAGCAGTAAATTGATGATTTGTTGTTGTGGAATGGTATTGGGCTGTCCCTGTTTGCCTCCTTGCACTTCATCCGGTACTGGCTCAAGGTCTGTGAAGAATGGCATCTATACCTTTGCAGCAAAAATGTCTCAAATTCACATGCCTTTTAGCAACACAATAACCATCATAGTCAGATGATACAACACCTTTTCTCTCTATGTTACTTGCTAATTCAAGTTGTGGGCGCCAAGGTGGGTGCGCCGCACAGGGGTGCAAACAGACCCTGCAACACACCTGTTGTACCTGAGAGGCCAACAAAGGGGGGGGGGTGCAACAGGGCTGAGCTGCAAGGAATACTTATTGGCTCAGTCTACCAGTGTCATCCAATCAAAGCCCTCTCAAGAGACTCGTGATTTCTGTTCTCCAAGTAGTTCTGCATGCGGCCAGTGTTGAAAGTCTTTTTTTGGATTAACTGGGCCCACAAAAACAAAGCGCTGTGGTTGCATATACACCAACACTCTAAAACACCGCTGACATATTTACCTCGGATTTTTTAATCCGAGGTATC
>KZ140818.1:1061-14914 GCA_002157035.1 Melampsora medusae f. sp. deltoidis
CTCTCTCCGGTGCTACCTTTGGTGACCACATTGGCGAGCAAAACTATGTCATCGGCACAAATTGTCGCAAAAGGAAGTTGGGTGAATAATCCCCAAAATATTTCTCTATGTGTTCCTATCCGTTTTGGAACTGACTCATCTGTTATCTGTGCCTTCCCCGTCATATGTGATCTTCTGTTTGATTTTTCCCTCAGTGCCCCATCAACAAAATTGTAGTGTAAGTAAACATTTCCGTTCCCTAAGGCGGGCGTGTGGGAAAATTGCTGAGGCAGCTCAAGTCGGGCAGACATCACTTTGGTTGGCTTTTGTATCTTTGTACCTTTATACCCTCACCTTATGTATTCACACCATTTGTACCATTGATCTTTGTATTCATGATCCAAAAATCACCCAGTGTCTGCTTGTAATGTAACCACGCACGATTGTTTGTCAAAATTGATTTAAAAGCGCAATCATCTTTGGAAAAGCTAGTCAAACGCCTTTTCCAAACATCATTTTGGGATTTAGAGTGCGATTTGGAGAGTTCCCACTCCAAATCGCAATCAAGGGATGAGCTAGAACGCGTGCAATGGTTGCCCCTGGGTGGCAATCAAGGGAGAGAATGGGATCAACATCCTAATTCTCTTCCAAGCACCATTTCACATCATCACTCTCACCACTCTTGGATGTTGGTACCTTTCTTTCAGTCAATCACCTTTTTTTATCATTAATTTCTGACAAGTTCTGCCATAGGCCCAATGGATCACCCAGCCATCAATCAAGATTCCGGTATTGAACCTTTTGGTGGCAATCCGCCTCACGTGCCAGATTTTACAAATGCATGTGTCCTTGCGGATGAAGACCACTCAGTGTCAAAGCCGGAGAACATCAGGGCTGTCACCTTGCACCATCTTTGTGGCTTTGGTGCGTTGAATGGCTATCTAGGTCTTGGTAGCTCTTGGTCAAGCAAAACTGAATGTCTCCATTACTCTTCTTAGAAAACCTCCTTAATGACTCAAGGAACAACTTCGATACCTTGTTCCTTGGTAATATCTCTCTCCCGATGGTTGGATATCCGCCTGAAATCCAACCAAATGATTGCAACTCAACTGTTTTTGCTATCTCATCCGACCGCTCAGGAGAATCTGCAAGTTTGGTCTTTACTGGGAAATCCGTGCAAGTCCAGATCAGCCAAGTGCTCATACATTCTTGGGACTGTCGCTCAACTCACAAAGGGTACCTAACAAACGGCGATAGTACGGTCGCCTTTGGGTTGCGAAGATTTGATACCCATGAGGTTGGATTCCGCACTTACTTAGGAATTGCACAATCCAACTTTCACATCGCGACCAGTTTGGCACGCTTCCGCGATCACATTATGGACCTTTTGGAATGGACCGACTTGTTAGAGTCCACCGAATTCACCTCAGATGAATGGTGTGCCCTCCGAGGTTTGCGAGTGAGTGTCTCTTTCTTAAATGTTGGTTGTTCATCTCATCTGATCAGGATGTGTACCACTCAAACCACAGTTTCAAGAGAACCTAGTCGGTGTTATCAACGAGAACAGAGTTCAGGACCAAGTAAAACTTCAATGGTTCACCGCTGAAGAAATGCTTGTGGGGTCACGTGAAAAGTATACTTCGGAGACTAGTTTCAAACCTCCTTCCGAAGGACATCAGGACTGCCCAGTACGACTTTTGCTTGAGGCTTTCTCTCATTGGTCGTACGAAGAGAGCATAGGGACCAGTGCCATCGGTGGATTCCAAGGCGTTGGCTCGATCATCACCAAAGCGGTCATTCACGATATTGAGTCAGTTACGATTAACCAGTGTTGACTATTTCATTCCTTCCAATTTCTGATATCATTATATCATTTGTATCTGAACTTCAATTTGACAGTCGCCGTTGGACCACGGGCAACTCAGGAGGCTACATGATCCCAACCTTTTTACAAGAGCACGTGTGCCGAAAGTTTTGCTTGTTGCAAGGTTTTGGGCGGAATGGTGAGTCAGATGCAAATGATGCAACCTCCGACTCTGAAGCCCCTTCGTCAGGCGAACTTGAAGCAATGGATGATGGAACCTCCTCGGAGGGACCCATTTGAACCCTTCTCAATACATACTTACATCCACTATCAAAATGTCTATTTGTGTGAATGTCTCTTGTTTGGTAACTACTAACGAACTACTCATGAATACATCATGTACTGTGTGTAAATTCGATTCGATTTTGCACAGCTAGAGCCCCAGCAAGATGACAACATTGATATTCAATCAACATAAAAGAAGAAATCAATTACACAGGCAGTTTTTCTTTCAATCCCACAAATAAATCTCATAACACAAAGAAACGTGAGGACGGGTCATAACCAGATAATAGTATAACATTAATTTCGTTCACAGCCCCAGAGTACCTATGAATGTAATGTGATCTCTTTTTTCAAGCCTACGAAGCAGCCAATTATTCCTGCGCTCAACCATTTCCTCCATGAAAAAGTTGAACCGTGTAGCAGACATATTTCTAGCTATGGAAGAGAAACCTCCNACCAGACATTGGTCATCTTGGCTGCTGACAAGTTGAAGATCCACTCGCCATCTTCTCGAAGCTCTGGAAAGAGCTTTGGGTCGGTGTAATGCTGACAGAACTCGTCCGTGTCTTTGTGGCTACGGAAGTGGAAGGGGTCCACTGGGAAAACAGTTTTAAGAAAAGGCTTGAAGTGTTCTTCCCTACCGTGGTAGATGTGCTCAACAAGCCTGCAGGCGTTGTCGTAGAAGCACACCTGAGGGAGTCGATTCGGGAAGGTACGTAACAAAAATTCCTGTGCAAAAACAGAGTCTGAATATGAGCGTAATGCCAAGAGGATTTAATCTAATGAGGGGACACTTACACAAACCACGCTCACACTTTCGGCATTGTAGAAGGTTTCTCTTGCAAGCACAATCCCACAAGGATCCACGGCCAGTTGTTCATTGTGAGTTTTTTTGCGAGAAAGACAAACCTGAGATCCTTTGGTCTTTGGAAGGTCANAGCCTGCTCGTGGGCTCGATCGTCTTCGTCTGCCTGTTGCACGTCTTCAAGACCCACAAGCTCGGCGGTATTCCAATCCTGATGGACTGTAGGGTCTGCTGGTCGGTTCGAACCGGGGCGGTTGAGCATTGACGTAAGCGCAAAGTTTGACGTAACCCTAGCTTTGAATCTGGTGTAGGCGGCAACGTGCTCTTCAAGACTACAAGTTGATTTGCCTTCAACGGCGTCGTTGTTGCAAGGTTGGGCAAGGCATCTTTTACCTAGCCAATGGTGATGCTCAGGGCAGAAACGGTCGGTGACTCTTGTGAGGCAATTGGTGCAAGGGCCCTTGGGCGGTGGGAGGCCATTGGTAACCGCTAATTCGCGTAGCTGGTCGGATGTTGCTGAGCATCTCCAGTGACCTATGGTTACGCCATCTGTGACGACAGCGCGGATATCTACAAAGCAAATGGTCAGGCAATGTTGTTGGATATGAGTCCAACCACATGAAATAGTGAAAAAAAATGGGGTTACACATACAGCCTACTTTTGGGGTGTCACTTTCATCCCCCGGAATGGGGACCACACGCACACATGCCGAGCACACGTGGTCGCGATGCTTGGACCCCTCCAATGCGATCCATTCCAACACAAGCTCCATTGGGTCGTGGTATTGTTGGTCGCGCTGAACCTTGCCATCCACGCAGAGGTTGCTTTCGGACGAGTCGGCTCGCTGGAGGAGACTATGTATATCAAGGCCATCACCGCAAGTCACTGCAGATAGAAATGGCTGGACTTTGGGAGCCCCGTTGAGGGTGGGAATTGAGACGTTGTCGACGTAAGTAAGGTTGAACAAGTTGGCCAGGTTGAAATAGGATATGCTTGGTTGTCACAAGGAGATTCAGGTCAGATAGTGAACTGTGAGTTGGGGGGGGAAATGACTTACTGCGCTAACATTTGCCCATTACGAAACATCTCGGCCAATCTGTGTGTCATGAAGAAATGGCAGCTTATCTGGTAGCTGTCTTTATTGCGGCCATCAAGGGCAGAATAGTACGTGCGTAACCCATTGCACGAGTAGTAGCTGGGTCGGTAGTAAGTGGTGCAATCTATGAAGTCGACAGAGTGTGATCAGATGAGGAGAGAGAGAGTGATAGTAAAAGTTCACATCATTAACTCACTGGGACATTTCTTTGTGAAAATCCGGGCTGTGTGAACCCCGTCAACGTTGTACAAGTAACCATCAATGCTTGACCAATGCTGTAAGTTGTTGGAGGTTGGGCAGACTATACAGTTCTTAACGGGCGGAGTGAGGAAAACTTCTGGTATTTGGACCGGGAGCTCTGGGTCATAACCATACTGTTGAACTAGGAGTTTCGGCTCGACTCGACTCTGGGATAAAATTGGAAATAGTGTCTTCCACAGGCGGTTACAATCGTTGGTAGGAAGCGATAGTTTCAATGCGCTGCGTAGAAAAGGAACAACTTCTTCCGATTGAGGTGATAGCTTCCAGGATCCGTCCGTGAGAGCTAGGACTTCGGCTGATAGAGTCACCAGTCGAGTAAGGTCGGATAAGTCCAGGGTGGCATATATGTCAGGCGCATCAGATGAAAGGGTGTCGGCGAACTCTTTCAAGAGCATGTTGAGAGTGGTAATTGCTGGTGAGTGAGTGAGTCGCAAATCCAAAGTACACGACGAACAGTGAGAGGTAAGTAGAGATCCGCCGGGTTGGGGTATCGGGGTGGTTGGTCAGGGGGAGTTGGTGAAATGGATATCTGGTTTCACTCGGTTGTTGTCCAGATGTTTGGTGGGATGGCAACGAAGAGGACATCTGATTGAAACACTGCATAAAACCATGCTATCATGGTTTCAGAGGGGTACTGACAGTCAATTCCCGGGCCGCCGGACTGACAGTCAGGGACCTCCCGAAGGAACACATCTCCGCCAAACTGGCTGAAGTTAACCCGTCCGAAGGTTCAAAGTTCAAACCACTCTGATAGCAATCAATCATCATCAAGTTTCAACCCACTCAACCTCAATCGGCTTTAGCGACTAATGAAGTAAGAAAAATGAGTGTATCACAGAACACAAACAATCCTCAATCGATTGGAACATCTTCAAAACTCAACAAATCAAACGCTGGATCATGCAGCAACGCCGCTCAAGATCGACCTAAAACTATTCATCCTTCTTTTGATATTATTAAAAATAAATCATTCGGTACTTTTATGCATGAGCTTTGGATTAGATATCAAGGTGAATTCGCATTATCTATGTTAGAAACTGTGAGTTATTTTAACACTATATTCTTCTTTTTTTTTGTTTGAAAAATTTGAGATTTGTTCTGATGTTATTGGTTTTCTTGGCTGGGTAAAAAGTGGGAAGTGGTGATGTTACGTAGGTGTCAAATTGAGATTCGTATTGAAGAAGTTTTAGAAAACATGATCTAATCAACTTTTTCACATCTAATCTCGTTTTGATCACCATGCATCTTTTTCGATTCCTTAGATATCCTACTCGTCTTACTCCTTTCATTCTTTTACATGGCAATCCTTCGATACTTTCCATCGCACGTTAAAGTGATCGGCTCACGAGCAAAGTATTACCTCTCAGGTCAAGAATGATAAACTCGTAATCCTTCTTCTACTATTCGGTTTTTGTTACATTATTTATTGATTTCAGTAACTTTGAAATCGATTCTTCTACGGTGATAAGAAAATCCAATCTCGTGTCACTGTTAGCCTCTTTTTTCATGAATTTGCAGGTTTACGTTTATAAGATGGTGTTTATCGTTTTAGAAACTGTTGTATGATGATTACATCATTCGAAAATCTTGGTGTCACTTCTTCTTACTGGCATATTGTTTCCTTATTTTAAACATTTCTTTTTTGCTGTTGAACAAAGAACATACGACATTATCATTCTCTAATCTATCAACTCTATTCATTGGTATGATCCGCGTGAGTGTATGCACTTGGATATGTAAACGAAGCCGCCAAAGCTCAAATCATAAATGCAGCAGGTTGTACTGACAAAGAAAAAAGACCTTGTATCGTAGGAAGGGATGCCAATCTGCAGGATGGCAGTCAGAATTATCAGATAGCCGGCTCTCATCTTTACCCGACTTTTGTTTCTTTCAGCGGCTGAAAAGATGACTTCCTTAAAGCAAACATGTTTTGTAACAAGAAGTCACTTTATTAACCAAACTCGAACTGTTCTTGAAACATCATATTCAGAAAGTGCTTCTGATGAGGAACTCGTCAAATTGATGTATTGGTGGATACGCGTGCAAGAATCACCACGAGCTACACGTGTGCGTGTGTTTTCGAGCAGAGTATGTACGTAACTGCAGAAGTTCAGGTGTTAGGAACTAATTAGCAGCCTTTGGCTTCGAGGTGGACTCGACTCAGGATTTTTCCGGTGGTTGGAGATTAGTCATTAACGGAACTACGATGACCGCATGGACGACACACTCCAAAGTCCAAGCCAAGGGACACCATCGAGAGCTTTTCTACCATATAAGCAATTACCAAGTCACGTACAATTGCTGAGTTATTGATGAGCTCACTTCAATCCAATCACCCACTTGATACACTACGCTGATCTGAAACTGATGTAACTGCAAATGTATCCGTGGGACGACGACCATCAATCTTCCAAAACCCCTTAGCTGAATATCTCACTTTGATCCCTATAAGATCTATTCAGCTTATTCTTGAGAATGACAATAACGCACCTTAAGGATGAACTCTTAAGCTACAAAGACCGTACATGTTATGATAAACTCTTGCTCGTATATGTCTTGATGATGATAGGAATAGGAATAAGAAACTTTCCGAGAGATTGTTGAGGAGATCTTCTTGTTTGATAAAGTTTATTAAAGAATTGAACCTCATCAGCAGCTTTTTTTCTTACCTCAGATGATGATGATGAGCTTTGAAAAAGCTTAATATTTTGAGTTGATCTTGTCTTCCATTCTTCAATTCTGATATCCTTCAATCATCAAAAAGACAAATATAAAGCTCATTCCATCAATTCAATACCAAATCTTATAGATCTCAAGAACATCAACTTCTTTAACTCGAATCAATTATAAGAATGCCTCGTGTTATTTCTTTGTCTTCTTCTCAGGATATCTATCAAGGAACCTCTGGATTAGGAAGCACAGCATCAAACGTAACGTCTGATTGGTCGACGACTTTACCTGTTCCGACGGAATACAGACCAGTGTAAGTTGATACGAGTGATTTCCTTCACGCCATAATAACAGGCCAACTTCAAACCTCAAGCTTTATTGCTAATCTGATGATTTTTCCCGATTATATTTAAATAATTAGGCAACTGACAATCAAATCACTTATAATCTTACTCTCATGGGGACTTTTGATTCTTTGTTGGACGATGTTTATCTTTATAAGAGCATTTGATAAGAACGAGACAGGATTAAAATTACCTAATAAGATTATACATGTGAAGGCTAAAGTAGGAAGAGTGATTGGATTAAGATTTTTAGTGGTTAAGCATTTGAATAAGAATCGAATCGGTTTGAAAGCTTTGGATTTAAATCATCATCATCATCATCATCATCATCATCATCAAAATACTACTGGTGAGTTTAAAGCTCTTTTGTTTTTTTGGTTTTTCGTGTTAGGATGGGTGTATGATGAAATGTGTGTAACTTTTTTGGTTGTCAGATTTAGATTGTAGATGTCTTGGAGCTCAAATTTAAAGGATTCATTTAGAGAACCTTATGGACGAAGATTATCGCGGTAGGAATTCGAATTTCGATTGTAGGGATAAGAGGATAACCGAAAATGAGTAATACGGTTCAGAGTTGGTACTGTTGAATGTGGATTGGTTCTTTTTGATATGAAAAAAAGAAAAAAGATACTTTACAAAGACGGTCTAATAAGAATGGGTGATATTCAATTTCTTTAAAAATTAATCATAGATCTATATAGTAGTTTGCTAGGGTGTGTAGGTATATATGGTGATTTGAAGTTATTTTCGGGTGCACCTTTCTTCTGATGAGAAATCGCGTCGTGAAGAATTCCCTCTATCGAAAGTCTCGTATCCCATTCACATCTTGGAAGCATGTTTGAAATAAAAAGACTCTAATTTCATGACACGTTCAACCCACTTAAGAAATTCAATTCAGTAAGCATGAACACCACCGCCATTGCCCACCAAGCCATTTCAGCTATTTCTTGAGTGTTTTCAAAGTGAAAATTCAAACCGAAATTTTTGTGAGCTCGGGGGATCAAGAGAAAACGGCAGTCGTCTTCCAGAAGAACTCATAAATTGTACCTTGAAATTGACGATGATCATATATCAAGGATGTTTTTGTTCTTTTTATAAGACGCGTTTGTCATGGTTCATCTTTCCAAAAAGAAATGATGAATGCCTGCCCCCAATGAAAGCTTCTTTTGCATTTCCTCATCAGGTTGTATGATAATGATGATAATGTTGTGGAACGTGAACTCTTTGACGGTGAATCCATGATATCAGATACGGTGATCGTGGTTCGTGAATTGTGCATATTACATACCTAGTACGACGCGTTGAGGGTTGTGGACAGTTTTTGAAATTTGAATGAGGGTCACGTGAGATTGAGATGTTCAGAGTCCAGAGAGAAGGTCAAGTCACGTGTTGTGTTAGATAGCCCTTTGACCGAATTACATAAATACAAGTTGGGTTTAAATAAATAAACTTTCAACCAATCCATGAGTTGATTACCATTTCAAAGAAGTTCAAGTTCAACCAAGAATAGAATTGTAGAATATATCATATCATTCTGTGACTCTCAATCCAACAACAACAACAACAAGATGACTTCAAACAATTCCAATAATGATCAATCAATTTGGGAAATATTAGATGCACTCGAATCAAAGATGATCGATTCATTTCATTCTACTTCTGATCTTTTAATGCCACAAATCATTGAAACTTCAAATCAACTTTATTCTCAAATCGAATCTATCTCAAAACAAGCTTATGAAAAATCAATCGAATTAGGTTCGAAATCTGATTTACTTTCAAATATCTTACCAATCTCAACTAACGATTCTCCTATCAAAAATCATAATCCTAATCCTAATAATCTCATCACTACATCTCAGTCTGATTTACAATCTCATCCTTCAATCTTACATCGAATCTTTAAACCAAGAAATTTGATCATCACTGCTGGGATTTGGTTTACTTCTACTTTGGCTCTACGGCTTATAGTTTCATCTGATGCATTTCATCATTTTCTGCAAGATCATCCTGACCTTCGCCGTGCATTACCACGTATGCTACGTACTAGACGTAAGAAAACTACTCATATCATTCGACCTAGATATTCAACTGGTGGCAAAACACGTCTTGAGGCTATCGTAGTCTTATGTGCAGACCCTGGAACGATTGGGGCTCAATTGGCTATCGAACTTGCATCTGCTGGGTATATTGTGATTGCTAGTGTGAGTGATCCGGCTCATGTGGGTTCACTAGAGCGGGATGGACTCGGTTGGATCAAAGCGCTCGTACTCGATCCTACTAGGCCTGAACTCGCACCGGCTTTTACTCGGTCTCTTGCATCAGCTCTTAGTTTACGATTCCCACTTAATTCTGCTGGAGATGCTTTTATGGGAGATGGATCACACTCTGCACTGGTTGGAATGGTGAATTGTTTTCCAATCAGTACGGTGGATGAATTAAGACCTGTTGAAACTTTAGAACCTACAACTGAATTGATCCCACACCTTGCGAGCACTGTTGGAATCAGTTTGGAAGTCGTTAAAGTAGTGCTTCCTATGATGCGTAACTCAATTGAAAAATCAGGTGGCGAAGATGGAGTGATTTTGACCCTATGTAAGCTTTTGATCACTTGAGCAATTTATATTTTTCAAAAAGTTATAATTTGATCACTGATACCTCATTGCTCCATTGCTATAACCTTCAGTTCCCACCAAGACGAGCAGTTTGTCATTACCCTACCTATCCTCCTCAGTAATAGTTAACCAAGCTCTCGAAACTCTAATGACCACTCTACGAAGAGAAATCCTGATCTGCGATTCCCCAAGCAAACAACAAATCCGAATCATCAACGAACGAATCGGTCTCTTCAAACCACCCTCACATTTCCCCCGTACAATCTCACCCTTACCAACACTACCATCTCATTTACATTCAATCTATGCTCCATCCTTATCACGCAGACTAGGATTTCTAGCCATCCCAAGTAACTCTTTACCCGTTCATTCAAACCATGGAGAACCTCTCTCGTACCTCTTCCAAAGAGTCAAAACCATCCTCCAATCACCATCGATCAATACAGGTTCATTCAGTTCAGTTGGTAAACAAGTGATAAGTTATAAATTCATTGGATCTTTTGTACCTAACAGTTTTATTGAACTATGGTTAAGGATTGTAGAAAGGATGAATGGTTGGGTTAGGAAAAAGGTTTCGAATGAGATTGATTTAGAAAGTGCTGAGAATCTGGAACATGTGATTGGCAAACGTAACTTTAGTGTTGGGAGTGGTTGGAAGAATCGAGTGTTTAATGGGATTGGAGTTGAGAAAGATGTGGAAGAAGAAGTGGTTGAAGAAAAAGTGACTGAGGTTCCGGAAGCCGTGGAAACTCCAGAAAGTGTAGAAGCTCCAGTTCCTTCAGAAGCCCCAGTGGAAGAACCTGCACCGGAACCTACACCACCAGCTGAGACTGCACCGCTCGAATCCGAGACTGCACCAGTCGAATCCGAAACTGCACCAGTCGAATCCGACGAAACAGGTAGTTGTATAGATAAAGGAGAAACAACAGAACAAATGCAAGAAAGTTTTGTAGGTAGTGAAATTGATTGGAAAGCAGAAGAAAAAGATCAAGGTTCGGAACCTAAGATTGAATCAGATCAAAAAGAAACTGAAGCTGTTGAAGAAAAAACTGATTCATAGGTCTTTGAAAAGAATCATAAAATTCAAGACTAAAATAAAACTAAAATCCGATAAAGAAAAGAAGATTAAGAAAATGACGAAAAAAGTGTTGGGATTGGTATATTTTGACATCGTTTTAAAGAAAAATTTGCAAAGTTTGTTAATTTTGTGTGAGGTTGTTTTTGTATCATTATAAGATAACTGATTAGAAAAAGAAGAAGAAAACAATGATTAATGATGATGATGATGATGATGATGATGATGATGATGATAGTAAAGTACAATAAAGAAAGAGACTGCAAAATTAGCAAAAGTTTTGATTATTATTTTGGTTTATGATGAATTCTGGAAAGGGTTTTTTTGCAATGAAGTAAAAATGATGTGTGTTTTTTACATTGAATGTGTATTCTATATCTTATAAGTGATGATACAAATCGATCTGGTTTCCTTATTGGTTGATGATGTTTATTATGAGGCTTTGAAAATTGTGAACTGTTGTGCCATTCCCTTGGGGTTTTGACTCAAATACCTTGCAATGACGAGGAGGATCTTGCTGTATACATACCCTGCGAACCTCTTTCGATGTGTAATTTATGGTGTGGTCAAAGATATGGTACTGGATAGTGAGTTCGTGGGATTTTGAATCAGATTGTATATAGGGATCTTATGAAGATGATTGGCTAAGAAACAGATCAAAGGTACATATGTATGTAATTTCTCTGCAACCCACTATTGTGAATTTCACTTGCAAGAGAAACATACAAGTAATCTGGAAATTGAATTAGAGATCTGTCTGCTTTTTCTTCAGCTAAAGATGATCATCTTATTATTTACAATCTCTTTAAGTTTGATATTGCGTTCAGATTGCCTTAGTGCAAGTGAAAGTCACTGTACATATGCATCTGCTCATTGGTGCGCGTGGTGGATTTGTGACGTATCATCGAACCTGAAAGGAGCAAAATGATGACGTCGGGCGACGACAAATAAAGCGAGAGAATGATGCTCGCTTTCAGAGTAAAACATTATCCGCATTCTAGCACTTGAATGCATATTAACTTACAATGGATGATTCAACATGTTTGCTTTTTTCTTCTTCTGACGTCTCCATCCATGCTCACACGTCTCAGTTGCGCGTGATCGACGTGTTTCCTCGAAATCGGGTGCTAAATCCCGTTCTCGACAACCACGATGTACCTTTTCATCGGTATCCTACACTTCGCCAGACCACCGGATGCTACGAGTCTTTCGACAGAGGTTGTGTGAAGACTAAAGACGGAACACTGAGATTGAGACGCCTGAAAAGCTCTCAATGTATGCGGAAGGTTTGCATTTACAAAATCCACTCGAATCTTTCATTCATCAAAAACTCTAAGACTCTTCGGATTTCCATTTGTGAGAATGTACTGGATCTTCTTCCTCTCGGCGGCGGTCGTCACCTCGGGAGTATATTACCTGTGAGTGTTCTTTCATTTTGAGGTGTGAAGTTGAGAAATTGACTCTACTTGATGCACTTACATGGTCGATGGGAATACATAGTGGGTCGAAACTTTCCACTCCAACAGAAAAACAACCACCCGAACCACCAGCACCTTCGAATCCTGATACGCGCCCTCCGTCCAAGGAAGAAGCCCGTCAGTCTAGCGACTCTCCTTACTCTGACCCTTCAANCCAGCCATATCATTTCCACCAGCGGCTTGTATCTCTCCGCAAGAACCTCAACTCGTATCGCGGGAGTGTGGGAACCCGTTGAGTTTGTCACAGAATCTTCAAGACAGAAATCGTACATCAGAAAGAGTTCCACTTAGATTATCATCAGTCCTTGTCCCAGCAACTCAATCCCAGCAAGAAAGAACAGATGCAGCGCTCAATGACAGTAGCGCAGCCTTCAACGTCAACACTCCGCCGGCGCATCCCGTCTGTCCACAAGAGATAGATTCAGCGGGTGACCAAGGAGCACAGCCTTCATTCGATCATCATGTAATTGAAGTTGACTCGAGCTCAGGAAACTCATCCTCGACTCTTGTCCTTACCGAAACATCCCCATCTACGCCTTCCAAGGAGGAAAACGGTTCTCAGATCAGTATCAGTCCAAGCACACCGTCTCAAGCACACCTCAATACCATCCAAAAGAGAACATATTCAATCTCTAACTTTGATCATCTAGGATCCGATTCAAATGATCATCTTCCTCAATACGAAAAACTATCCAAACCTCATCAATTTAACCCAAACAATCGTATCTCATTGAAAAAAGACACATCTTATCTTCGAAGACTTGAACCTGATTATCGACCACCTTCTACAATAGGTAGAAAAGGTACTCCAATGAAGAATACTTTGAGATCTGAATCTAAATCTTTCTCAAATCCACCACCTGCTTATTTCACTGGATAACACATTCTAGAACCTATGTCTATAACTTTCATCTTGATTGTATCATCAAGTAAGCAATTTTTTGAGAAGAAAAAAATCATCATGAAGGCTTACTAAAGGGATATAAATTTGGGTAAAAAGATTATCTTGACAATGTGTGATTATAATAAGCTGTTCTTTCAAATTCTCCATCATAGATGTATAAATTAGTCTTACTTTAATTGATTTAAAGAGTTTGTAATTGAAGAGATGATCATGATTTGAATTCTGATTGACCATGATCAATTACACAGGTTCTTCCTAATTACAATAGCTTCAGAGCCACAAGATGGAATCACATGAACACAATGTACATACTGTAAAACCAAAGAAATACCGTTGGAGAGTACAAAACTGAATTTGTAACAACATATGATTTCTAGATGATCAACAAGATCATATAATTCAAAACAAAGTGACCCACAAACAATCTTTGGCAGTTGAAAAGAAGCCAAGGGGTCACAATTAAAGCTTTCTTCTACCTTTCAACTCTTGGCCATTGCCCATCATCTGTTTAGCAACACTTTTTGTGTGTCGGGCCA
>MWRK01025836.1:0-13847 GCA_002157035.1 Melampsora medusae f. sp. deltoidis
GCAACGCAATCGCACCACAATCGAAATTTCATTGCGGTGCGGTGAGGGTGTTGGTTCCACTGAGATCAATCAATTTAACCTGAAAGACTCATTTGATAAGTTTGCTTTGGCGAGGGACTTTGACAAGTTTGACACTGACAAGGGATATGCTACATGCAACCCATCCAAAGCACTACAACAAAGGTCACCAAACTTCGACTAGCTTGTGGAGAAGAAACATACATAAAGAGAGAGAGCCTTTGTGAGACTAGGAATAGGGTTTGGATAGAATATACATAGTTGTAGAAGCAAACATATAGTTCTTGTTTCAAAATGAAGGAATTCAATTATGTTGTAATTGGAAACCCATTGAGTCTCATTAGGACAAGTATACACATTTGCTGCCTTGCTCAAGATTCTAGATCTTGGTAAGATTCTTTGGAGGTCACTAATTGGTTTGATGAGCATGTGGTTTAAGTTACACACTAAAGCAAATTTGGTATGAAGCCTATGAGTCTGACTGTTAACATCATATGCCAAGTGACCAATCTCATCAAGAGCTTTATTACTATGAATTCTTTCAACTTGTTTTGTTTTGTGTAAAAGATGTGATTTCTTTGTGTGATACATAAGTCTTGATGTGACTCTGAGGGTAAGCAATATTTGTGTTTTAAAAAAAGACTTTTTCCATGAGGTTTAATGTTGAGCTTTGCTCATGAGGTTCTGATTGACTTGATGATAAATTTTTTTATAAAGATTTCAAGGATGTCGGTTGGTGTGTCAATTTTCGTGTGTGTCATGTGTATCACTCCTGGAAATTCCAAAGCATCAGGAGAAGTGCTATACAAAACATCGGGGTGATGGTGATTGGTGGATGAAGTTGCAAAATGACACTTGAGGCTAGCAGCTAGCTCAGTGTGTATGTATGTAACGGTAATCGGGTATTGAGATAACCGATTGGTGAGTTTCACGTGAAGACGCTTTCGGAATCTATCAAGATCATCATTCATCATTCATTCAGTTTGACTTTCAAATCTACAACTTCAACTTACATTTCTGAGAACAACCATTCAAACATGTCAAACTACCCATCAAAAGCGCCTACTCCAATGGAAACCATCTCCAAGGAACGTGAAAACTGTCCTTTTGATCTATGGCGGTAAGTTCTTTCAATCAAATCCAAACACTCCACCAACATTTAAGGACTCATTCTGATCGATTGTTTTTTCTTCTTTCTCCCACACAGAATGACATGTGCGATGCATGGTGGTGAAGAATGGGCAAGATTAAAAGGAACGATGATGATTGAAATCGAAAGAGATCCTAGCTTTCGACTGGATGATATACATGATTTAACAAAAGATCAAGTAAGTTTTGAACTCGATACGTTCTCTATATACTTGAGTTACATTTACTTACTAATTCAAATCATTTTTGGTATAGATCAGGGAAAGGACCATGATGAAATTCGCTAATATGATCCATTACGTGACCACCGAAAGATTAGATATCTTTACCAAACGGTAGATTACCTCTATTTCCCAATCTTACCACCAATAGAGCATCACTCATATTTCATCAATCATATTTCTTTGAAAGTATGGAATTGATCGGAATTGCAGATCCAAGTTTCTGGACCCGATTTGGAGTGCATTATGGATTATTCCTTGGAACGATCCGATCAGGTGCAACGTCTAATCAATTTAGCTATTGGATGGAAAAGGGTGTTTTAGGTATGAATGGACTTATAGGATGTTTTGGAATGACTGAATTGAATCATGTGAGTCGGTTTCCTTTCGGATCGCTTGTTTATCATCTTTTTAGGGATCTAATTTGATAGGCTGGATGATGACATATCGGATTTCTTGGTTTTCTTTAGGGATCTAATGTGGCTGGATTGGAAACTACTTCTACGTTTGATGAAAAAACTGATGAGTTTGTGATCCATACCCCTAGTCTCTCGGCCACAAAGGTATGCTGCAATCATCTTGTCCCACTCAGAACTGGGAGGGATAAACTGATACTTTTTCATCCAATGTTAGTGGTGGATTGGTGGTGCCGCACAGACGGCTACTCACTGCTCCGTGTTTGCTCGCTTGATTGTAAAGGGCAAAGATTACGGTACGAAAACGTTTATTGTCCCTTTACGAGATCCCCGTAATTTTGCACTATTACCTGGTGTAAACATTGGTGATATCGGAAAGAAGATGGGGAGAGACGGTATTGGTAAGAGACAATTTATTGGTCCATTCTTTCTACATCTGTATTAAACTGCTTTTTGTTCCACAGATAATGGATATATTCAATTTACATATGTGCGAATCCCACGTGCATACATGTTGATGAAGCACACTCAAGTGACGCGAGATGGGAAAGTCTATGAACCACCTTTGGCCCAGCTCACGTACGATCTCGTGCTAAGATACTTTCTAATATGTTTTTTGAGTTCGTATATCAACTGAGAAAAGTATCACTTCTTCGCAGATATGGTGCATTACTTCAGGGAAGAACAGCTATGGTGGCCGATGGTGCCAATGTCTCTAAGAAGGCGCTTACTATTGCAGTTAGATATGGAGCTGTCAGGCGTCAGTTCAAGACTGGTGATAACGAGTTTGAAACACAGCTTTTGGATTATCCTATTCATCAAAGACGTCTGATGCCACTTTTAGCTCAGGCGATCGCAATGGTGAGCTCTTCTCATAGTACCGCTCTGAAAAGGCCGAACTGGACTTATATTGTTTCTACGATCAACCAGGGATTCACTGCGTTACGAATGACAAAGATGTTTGAAAAACTTACCCAAGAATTGGAGTCATTCGATTCTTCATCTGATACTGAACAAACTGAACGAGTCTTGGAGACTTTGAAGGAAACCCATGCTTCATCGGCTGGTCTTAAAGCTTTTTCAACTTGGCAGTGCCTTGATACGATTGACAAATGTCGTCAAACTCTTGGGGGTCATGGCTATTCTGCGTATGCGGGATTGGCATCGATGTATGCCGATCAAGCTGTTCAATGTCTGTCCAAAGTTGTCTCCATTCTTTTCAAGTCGGACATGAATTCTAATCTTGTTTTTAATGTCGCATTTAGGTACCTGGGAAGGAGATAACACTATCCTGTCGCTCCAAGCAGGTCGATCACTCATATCAGCATATCAAGACGCTCAAAAAGGAAAGAAAGTGTCAACCGGAGTAGCTTATCTGAATGACCAGTCAGTTTTAACGGCCAAATGTACCTCAGACACAAAATGTGTAGATCTCAACACAATTAATTCAGCATGGTCAACAATCTCAGCCAATGTGGTGAAAAAAGCGGCCGAAGTCTACGAGACGAAATTAAGAACCGGAGTGAATAAAGATGTGGCGATGGAAGGATGTTCACATGAAAGGTTTTGTGCTGCAAAGATTCATACGATGGGATATATTTATAGACAGTTTTTGGACGCTTTGGAAACCCTTGAGGCTGAGGAACCGTCTGGTTCTACTACTGTTTCTACTTTAAGAGCGATTTGTCAACTTTATGGTGCATTTCAGTAAGTTTCCTTTCCCGATTTGATGTGATTGAATTTGAATGAGAGATTGAATTCGCGGTGATTCTTAGGATTGAAGAAAATGCGGTTTATTTTCTTAAGTATGGGTTTTATACTGCTAAACAAATGGATATCATATCAGAAAAGATTAATCAATTATGTGCAGAAGTTAGAACTTATGCTGTATCATTAGTAGAGTAAGTAAATCAAGAGTTTATTATTTTTGGAAGTTGAATATATGACTGATTTATAAATTTGGAATTTTCATAGTTCCTTTTATTATAGTGATCATATTATTAATAGTCCATTTGGTAGATATGATGGGAATGTTTATGCAGCATATTTCAATGCTGTTCGGGCTGCAAATCCACTTCCACCTGTTCATCCTTACTTCGATCGATTAATCAAACCATTATTGACTAGAAAACCGTGAGTTAAATTTGATTCAAACTTGAAGGAAAGATTGAAAAAAACTGATAGGATGAAACTTTGGATTGGATTGAAATAGACTTGAGATGGAAGATGCAGCATCGATTTCGATTGATGAAGAAATTGAAGAGATTCAACAAGAACGATTAGATGGTGAAGGAGAGAATGAAGGAGGGGATGGAAGTTTAAGTCTTACTGAAGATCAAAAAATCGAAACTGAAGGTACAGCTGAATGGGTAAAGAAAAGATAAAAGAAACGAGATTTGAGGAGCCGGATTTAGGTAATATATTGCTGTTTTTAACAATTAAGGCATGCTTATGAATGGAGGTTTGTATGATAAGTAATTTGATGAGAAGCTTACTGGGGGTTTATTCGTTTGGTTTATGGTATATAGTTCAACTTCTGATTGTAGTTGAAAAGAGGTTTGATGATTTAGTAATTTTGTTGTCGTTTTTTAGACTTCATTTTCCTTTTGTGTTTTGGCATGTGTATACATACTTGAATATATATGTATATATAGAACAAACAGCAAGATTTCTGGTTCTTAATGATATAATTTTTTCGTATATTAAAACTTAAATTGCAGGGTTATATAATGCAAAATATTTAGAACTTTTTTGTATTTTTTTTAGACATCATCATATTATCCTTTTTTTCAAACAAAGATGAAGTTTGGTTGGGAGTGAGGGTGTAGAAGAACTTATTTGAAAGTTTTTCAGGAATAATGGTTTGTAGGATAAGGATTAACAAAAGTCTTCCTGATGACTTTGGACAGTCACTTTGGAATTTCTTTCGGACACAAAAGAGACTCACCGTATTCTGATATACTTTGGTCCAACTTATTGGACTCAAAGGATGCTTTTTGAAAGGCATCTCTTTCAAAATCGCATGGGTTTTAATAATTTGCTTTATTCTTCCACGTAGAATATTTGTAAGAAAAAAAAGAAATTTTCCTTTTTCCTACTTTATTGTCAGGATGCACTACACTGCAGTATAAGTTACATAAATCTTCATGGACAACAATTATGAGGGTTTGGGTTTTTTTGTAGAGCTTGAAGTGAGAATGAAGATAGCCAAAACTGATAATTTCATCCTGAGCCGAAATTTGGATCAGGGCATTAGGCTTTTGGTCGATATCTGGTTGTGTTCATGATAATTCAAAAAGCTTTATTGAAGATCTTATATGAGACGGGGGACACGAGAGCTGTATGATTATTTGCGATTGTGGAGATAGGAGACCTTGGCATGATGAGACAAAGGACAAAAATCATTCAATTGAATTATACCTTCAAGAACAATTTCAGAACGATTATCATCCAGTCTGTCAAAGTTGAAAGGCTGTAAAAGTATTGAGTTTAACTCGCTGTGATCGATCTTTCAAATTAAAAATTCTCTCAAGAAGGTACGAGGCAAAGCATGCATGACCAGGTCTTTTATCGAGCAGATATGAATTTCCACCTTATAAGTATCAAAAGAGTTTCGAACATGTGATGAGGATGGCGATATAAGTTCAACTTTCAAATCCAGAAAGCAGTCAAATGACTGGCTATATAGAACAACCTTTTTTCACTCTTACATTGAATATATGTGAGATAAGGTGTGAACGTCATATTGGTTGAGAATGAAAGGGAGAAGGGGTAAGTATCTTGTATTGACGTCATTGACTAATGATGACGTATTTGATCAACGCCTGCAGTTGATCCATCATATTTGAGTCACAAACGAAACTTGTTGACCGTTTCTCCTCCTCAACTTCACCTTCTCATTTCTTAACACTCATCGCCTAAAATTAACTTACTACTTCTACCATAAATATCTTGATTTCAAGAAAACCCATTCAATCAGCAAAGATGAATACATTTGTGACTAACAAAGTTGAAGAATATCTTGGTGATCGAGAAACAGTGACCACCAATAAACCTTTAACTAGACCTGGTGAATCTATGTTAGCACTACGATGGTATGGTAATAAAGATGTCAGATTAGAAACCGTAAGTGAATATCCTGATTTCCCTCAAAAAGTTCAAAATCAGCAATGTGAAGCACAGATTGAATTATGTTTCTTCCCGTCTTGTGATAGGTACCAGTACCAGCGATTACTGAACCAAATGATGTGATTTGTAAAGTTACAGGTACAACAATTTGTGGTTCGGATTTACATTTATATCATAAAGAAATCATGCAAATGCAAAAAGGAGATATCTTGGGACATGAATGGATGGGTATTGTAGATGAAGTAGGTAGTGCAATTAAAAATGTCAAGAAAGGTGATCGTGTAGTTGCTTCATTTCAAATAGCGTAAGATTACCATTTCTCTCTTCTTCATTCTTGTAAAGTCGTATTGGATTTTTCAATTTGTTTTTCTTGACTTTTAAACTGATTACTTATTCTCTTGGATAGGTGTGGTGATTGTTCGTTTTGTAAAGAAGGTCTTTCTTCTATGTGTGATCGAACGAATTCAAGTATGTTACAAGAAAAACTATACGGAAAACCATTCGCAGGTTTATTTGGTTATACTCATTTCGCAGGAGGCTTTGCAGGGGGTCAAGCAGAATATGTTAGATGTCCATTTGGTGATACGAATTTATTAAAAATACCTGATTCTATACCAGATGAAAAAGCTTTATTCCTAAGTGATATTATACCCACTTCTTATCATGCGGTTAAATGTGCTGATGTTAAAGAAGGTAAAAGTGTGGCGATTTGGGGTATGGGTCCGATTGGTTTATATGCTGCTAAATGGTGTAAATTAGAGGGTGCAAGAAGAGTGATTTGTATTGATAGAGTTCCTGAACGTTTGGCTATGGCTTCTGAGATCCTTGGGTGTGATGTGATTAATTTTGATGTTCAAACTGATGTGGTCAAAGCTATATACGAGTAAGTTTTTGGTTTTTTACACTTTACTTCATACTTTTACTTTTCTGATTAGAACTTTCGCTCAAATTCAGGCTTGAGCCCGAAGGAGTCAACTGCGCTATTGATGCAGCCGCGTTTCGTTATACTAAGGGTATCATTCACACCGTTCAACGTGCAATGGGAATGGAAACCGATTCATCAGAAGTTGTGAATGAAACCATTCAAGCCGTACGAAAATTCGGAACGATCTCTTTAGTAGCCGATTACGCAGGATGGACAAACCAATTCTTAATCGGAGCCTTAATGGAAAAAGGTATCACATTAAGAGGTACAGGTCAAGCACCAGTCCAAATGTATTGGAAAGAATTATTAAAGAAAGTAGAAAGTGGAGAATTTGATCCTACGATCATTTTAAGTCATAGGTTTTCGATCGATGAATTTCCTGAACTTTATAAATCATTTGATGAAAAAGAAATGGGGATCTTGAAAACTTTTGTCCAAACTCGTTTCTCTCAGCCTCCTGCTCCTGGTACTCCTTCACTCAGTTCTTTGAAATCACATGATGTTAAACCTAGTGCGGTTCATGCTTAATACCTTTGGTAATCAAACTGTTGTGTTTTTTTTACAAGAATGTGATTGAAAAAGCTGTCTTTTATGAATATATGATACCTTCCAGAGTTCGAATGAATGTTCATAATTTTCTTTGTTGATCTCGTTAAAATTGCATCACCCTATGTGCAAGCCTGAATTATAAGAGAGATTTCAAGGCGATTGACATGATTGCCCGAGGCGCCTTCAGCGTGTTCATTTCTTAGCTTTGAGTTGTGAATTGTCAGTTCCATGACTGTCAAAGAGATGGGGAAAGGAGTTATAACATGGGCTTTCTGAGATGGTTCTGATTGGGAAATCATTACATAGACGCGTGCGAGGCAAGGAAGTTCCGTGGTGTCTTGTTCGAGAAAATGCGAAATCATTATGTCATCAATTCAAGCCAAGGAGAGAGAAAAATGCCAAGATAAGAAAGAGATAGAAGGCCGACCCAATACAACAAATACAGATACTGCTTCCGGTAGAAAAGAGAAAGAGAGAATAATTAAAGGAGACTACACAAGTTAGTGATTTTTTTTCGATAAAGAGGAGCGAGTGCATGATAGTGAACAAACAAAGCGAGATATGAATCGGCACACAAAAATGAAACGGTGTTTTGCTGAAGAATGAAAACAATAATATTGAGGGAAAAAGAATGGTTCTGTGTTTAGTGAGATAACGAACAATGGGATCAGGTGCAATGAATGAGATATTAATGAACAGAACATAAAACAAAACCAAAACAAGGACGAGAGAAATGCTTTTCAAAAAAAAACTTTCGACTTCTTACTTCCTTACACGTTTGTTACCCTCAATAGCAGCATCACGTGGAAGATCGGACCAAGGCCAAAGACAATCAGCTAGCCAAGGATGGGTACGAATTCGAAAACAATTCCAACGATCGTCAGGATCGTAAGCTAAACAACGAAAGATGAGATCCATGCAGCTTTCTGAGATAGGTTGATTAGGTGCCGAAGCTCTGTATGATTTTACGGCTTCTGTGTCACGAAAGAACGATTCCCCTGTGACTAGGATCGTGAGGAGGATGCCGAGTGACCATATCTCTGCTGCTATTGGTGAGTATGATCCTTTCTTCAGGATCTCAGGTGCAGCGAAATTCATGGTTCCTGGAAGTACAAGCATAAACCGTCAGTCAAAGATGTTGAAAAGAAAAGATATGGATGAGGGCTTACCATAGAACCTATGTAAAGCTGGAACTTCTTTGCGATAATCAAACAGGAAAGTAGAGCCGAAATCGATGAGTTTGACCCGGTATTTGTCATCAATGACAATGTTCTCGTCTTTAATATCGCGATGAACGAAACCGTTGTAGTGTAAACATCCCACCACATCCACCAATTGAGCAAAAACATATTTTGCAAAATGTTCAGGAAGACGACTATGTTGTTCTATACATTCGAATAGATCGCAGGAAGATCGTCTCATCATTGCAGGTGCTTGGGTAGGAATACTTAGAGCCGGTGAAAATGCCGAGGGGCTCAAGGGTCTGACGGGAGCAGATGGAAGGGTTCCATTCACATAGGGTTGCAATGGTTTTTTCTTGGCCGGTGTGATCTTCAGCAAATCAGTCATAGCATGTAGCGGGAGCGATGAGTGGGGAGGTTTGTTCTCCTTTTCAGGAGCTGTCCAAGGAGATCCATGGTGCTCCATAATCTAGTAAGAGGAAAGGTCATCAAGTCAGTAAGCTGAAACTGTTGAAAAGTCAAAGCCACGTACTAGATAAAGATAGCTCTGGTCCTCGAACAGGTCGACATAGGATACAACTCCACGATGCTGGATGGTCTTGAGAACATACTATGATTGTGAATAAAAAGAGGAAGAAGTCAGTTTTGCTGGTGAAGACAATGATGGTGGATACGATGGGACTCACAGCTTCTAGGGGTACCCTCTTTACTCCATCTTTTGACCGCAAGATACCGTTGGAATCGTCTTCATCGCCCCAGAATTCGTCCTTGACCCACGCATGAGTAGGAACTTTATCTTTGTAGATGAATTTCACCGCGCAAAGAAGACCATCGTTTTGGCGAGTAGCTTGAACAACAAATCCGAATCCACCACTTCCTAGCTCATCACCTAGTAGATAAGTTTTGTCAAAAAGTGGATGAATCCGATGAAGACTGAGAGCCTTGGCTGAAACGGTGAGAGGAGTGAGAGGTGAGTGGACCTTGTTGATGGGGGAAGTTGATGGGGTAGGAGGAAGGCCTCGAAGAGTCAAAAGGTTTGAACCGTTCAGGCTTGCTGTTAGTTTGGTGGTGGGTCTGATCGAGCCCGGTTTCTGTAGGCGTGTATCAGGAGTTGGAGGGGGCGTGAGACGATTATCCAGAGATGGGGAAGGTAACACACTCATTGCATTCCGTGCAATCTTCGACTGCTTCAAGCTTGCAAAGTAAGCTTCTGCTTGAGCTGAGCGTTCAGATCGTGATGGTGAGCCGATAAGAACTTGACCTGGGTTGTTCTCGTCAGCAGGAGCTCCCTTGGTACTGGAAAGACTTGCTGAAGGTTTGGGGGCGGTATTTTTTTTGATTTGGAAACGCAAAGGTACAAGACTTGCTCGGATATCGCTGTTGCCAGCCTTTGAGAATGAAGGTGGTTCTGGCGAGGATGATGAATTGCCACCGCAACGATCAAGATGATTAGGCTGATGAGAAAGCGATGAAGGCGGTGCAAGAGCATCGGCACCATGTTGAGCAAGTGAATAAGCTGGGGGGGATTCTACCTTTGATTTGGACAAAATTGAAGGTCGACGCTTTGTGATGTGGAAAGAAGTGAGCGGTGGACTGGCCGAAGAGGCAGTATTTTGATCGGCGTGAAACACACGAGGCGAAATATTAGAAGACAGGAGTAGTGGTGCCACCGGGCTATCGTCGTCCACAGACACAGCCAAGGACGAAGAGCTTTGTGACTGCGTCATTTCCGAGAGAGTGGAAGAGCACGATGATGTCGAGGTTGAGACTGGGATTTTCGCACCACCTCCTCGGAACGGTGGTATCTGGGCTAATTGATATGTTCTCCTCATCTTGTAATTTGATGTTGAAGACATGGTTCTGAAGCTTGATGAATTATTTGGCTGGTGTGAGCTACAGTAATGAAGATATGCTAGTTAATCTGAGTGATGCAGTGGAGGGGAGTAAGGTAGCGGCGGTAATCAATTGCGAGAATAGGATATCAGAAGGAAGAAGCGCGTCGAAAATTGCTCGGAAGAGTGATTAATGGAAGTTTGGGATGAATAATTGGTTGATGAAGAAAACAAAGCAGATGCTACCGTAAGTCCCACAACAGACACTTTGGAAGGGCTAAAAGGTGATATTCAAGGAATCAAGAGACGATCGATGATATAAAAGCTTCAAGGCAAGAAGGAGAAACTGAGAATCAAAAGTTGAGATGGACCGCTAAAGAGATTGAGTCCTATAACAAGCTGAACGGTGCGTGTGATCAGATAAGAGGTTTTATCGGTTGGCTCAAGATTTAACTAAGCGTCAGAAGTCGCGAAGGATACAAGGCACGCTTCTGATGGTAAGACAAAGCGTATAGGTCGATTGCTGATCAGATAACTTCCCGGGGAGGTGATAGCAGACTTTATATTCCGAACTCAAAAAGCTAAGGTCGATTGTGCGTGAGTCACCGGGACAGGCTGATGTGGAATGACTGTCATGGAGTTCATGACCGTTAATGCGCAGCCCTGAAATGGGCCGCTAACGGTCGTAGCAGGACTGCTATCGACCTGATATGTTTTGACTGCTTGTAGTATAATTTACCAATAGACTCGATGGCCTGCACATGACTCTATCAGGGCTTGACTGATGAGATTCAAGTCGCGCAGATCACATTGCACCAATGGCAGTAGTTGGGTAATTCACTATATAGAGAAGAAGAAGCGGAAGCTGCAAGCGTTGGCCCGACCAGAAAAGTTGACACTGTCGATACTCAAGTTGGACTGAGTAAGGCCAAAGAACCAGGGTCGAAGATTTGAACAGAAAGGGACTGCGGACATACCTGGGTTGAAGGTGCAAGTAGGAAATCTTAGTCATCAGTGTGAACAGCAAATTGCTTTCCCTTAGAGTCGTCCACCCCGAGCCTGGTGAGGTCAAGTGAAGGCGAATGTAACTTGAGAGAAGGGAAATTGACCAAGGTGTGGATGAAGATTCAAGAGGCAGCTGTTTTGATTTCCCGGCGAACCTTGCCGCGGCATTTCACGTGATCCGATCTCAAAGTCACTTGAGGTACAATCTGGATTGAAAGCATATGATTTTTGCAAAAGTATTGCATATGGGACTCTGACTGAACACATATATAATTTGATTTTGGATGTCAATCGTTACTAAATATGTGTTTGTGAGGAAATTCACAGCAGCACGAAGCTCAGAAAGTCCCAGGGGGTTTTTAAACATCGAACAAACGGGGGCTCCCCGCAAGCTTGGAGAAATGGATGAGGGATCGCGCATCGGGAAGGTGGCCTCCGATAAATACGCGTAACGTAAGGGTCGGCGTTGATCGGCGCCAGGACAGGCACTGAGGCAGCGTGCGCGGTGGCGGTGGACGAAAGATGTCCGCGCCGGGGCCCGGGTAGCAATACGCACTGGACGAGCCCCAACCACAATTCGCTGATTTTTGGGAAGTCCGCCAAATCAATTTTCAGATACAAAAGTGTGTAAGTGGCACAATGGATGCTCCATGGTAAGTTGGGGTTGAATTCAATGTGATTTCCAGCTGTTTACATATTGTTGATTTGTGTTGCTGATCATCGGGTGCTTTGATTGGTGTCTAGATGATCTGGATGAAGATTGAACATGTGAGCCTGCAATATCATGTTGTCTAAACCTTCAAACTTGGGGGAATTTTTGAGGGTTTATTAGATTTTGTTTTGAGGATACTGTTTGACTTCTGTGGTGTCTGTAGGGTACTAGGGAATAGGTGGGCATGCCTATCTGACAAAAACTCAAATTCAACAACTTGTACTTATTACATGAGAAATTACGGGGATATGCCTGTTGAGTGTTTTCATTGCTTAATTCTGGAAAACAATGGGTAAGATGGGTGGGATTCACAAATCGGCTAGAAAGAAGGGTATCTGGATACTATAACCATCAATAGGGATATTTGTATAGACAGGCCAATTCAACTTGCCATATAGGGTGGAAAGTGGAAAGCAATTTGTTTCTAGAGGTGCAAAAGATAACTTGAAGAGCTATGCCTGTCCTGATTGTTTAGAGATCCCACCAATTTGAAAAGACAAAGGATTGAAAAATATTGCAAATCTCAGGGCCTCATTTGTGAAGCCAAATAATTGGATACTATAAATTGAGTTGTGTAAAGGGACTATGAAGGGGGATTGGAACAATCAATCAACAGGAAAAGCAGGAATAGGACAAATTGAGTAAAAGATTGTGAACTAAATGAGAGGTTAAATATTATTTGCCAAGGCCAATTGTCAAACACAGAAGGAAGAGGTGAGAAGCAAGGAAAATTGAAGACACACCAAAAGATAGTGTGACTTGCAGAGCATGACTTTGAGGTTGAAGCAATTGGCAAATTACTAGAACAGGAAAGTGAAAAGTGATAATGTTGAATCAAATGGGTGGATGAGGAAGTTGCTGAAACACTCACATGTATAGCTGTAGGACAGATAGCAGCACTGATGCAAGTACCCTATAACATTTCACTTTTTTCAGATACTGCTATTGTGATTTTAAGTGGGCCCTTGAAGAAAATAAAAAACTTTGAATCCAGTTCTTGTCCAGATTGAAATACAGAGTGATGCCAAGTGGTTCCAGTATTGGCCCAAGCATGTCACCCTCAAAAAATCAAAAAGAAGGCTGTAGCACAAATAGCTTTATATTGGGCATGCACATGCTTTGAAGACACTTGTGATTGGTCAACCCCAAACCAATTTATTGATCTTGTGTCCTGCCTTCAAGCTCAAAACTTTCATCCCGCCTGGTACTTGCTTTACTTTCTGTCAGGCAACATTCAAGATATTGTTGAGAAAAGCCACTCAACACTTTGTATAACTTACAAGATTTGATAACAACTACAATATCACCAATGTCATCCTCTGAGTCTGAATGAAATCTATGAGAACCATGAGTGATGCAGTGATCATTTGGGTGCATGAGGTAAGGGAGTGGTTGGATGAGAGTGTCTCAGTGCTTCAGAGTATCATACTGAAAGCTGTGACAACAATCTACTGACAATTATGTCTATATGGGAGATAAAAGTAAGAGACTCCAAGCTCTCCAGAAGGATTTCTGACATGTGATGAAGATCAAAAAATTATGAAAAGAAGACATTTTGCAATATAGGCTGATGGGATCCATGGTTCTATGATTGATTCAGAAATAAATGCAACCAAAGACAATGATATCACCTGATAATAATAGCGGGGTTCAAGTTGGCCAAAAATTGTCTAAAACTTTATGCACTTTGGCCTCCCAGCCCTTCAAAATT
>MWRK01025918.1:0-12662 GCA_002157035.1 Melampsora medusae f. sp. deltoidis
GTTGATTTTTATAAAAGATTGAACCAAACTTGATAATCGATTCACTGTTTTTCAAAATATATCAAGATCAGACTTAACTTTTAATGATGATGAAGTTTGATTGATTTGTGATTAGACTTACTTTGAAGTGATATCTTTGATGATGATTCCATCTATCATTGTTTTTCTTTCTATAATCCACTGTCAAGACTCAATGCTGGTTATTTAGATGAATCAATCAATCATTCAAATCAAATCAACAACCCGAATTCTGGTATTGATCCGACTCGACATGCAGGTTTTGATGTCTGACTCGATCGGTTGGTGTGTATGTACTGTTTGTGAGTGAGTCGGAGCAGGGCTAGTTGAATGAGAAAACTGATGGATTAGAATTCGAATTCGAATTCGATCGATCGATCAACAACAACAACATTCATCATTACATAATCATGTCCAACTCATCATCACCACCATCAAACAACAAACAATCAAATCATCATTCATTAACACCATCAAATCACCATTCAACCACTTTCACTGGACCTCCATTAAGTCCAAGAAGATTCATTAGTTCTCAACAATCTTCAACTACTACTAACCCAATCAACAATCATCCTTCGATCCATCTAAACCGTCAACCAAACACCACCACTTCAACATCTTCAATCTTTACCTTACATCCTCCAGTCAGCTTAGAAGCCTTTGAGTTTTTATTTTCAGAAATCATCAGATACACTCAATCAAGAGTGGATGGAATCCAAGAATTCGAAAAGAAATTAACCATCCTAGGTTATCATATCGGATTGAGATTTTTATCTTTACTTAGCATTAGAGAAGCTTTAGTCCCTAACCTAAGTTTGATTCAATCAAATCAATCTCATCCAAGATCTTCTACTCTCTTATCAACCCATTCAAACTCAAATCATACCACCACTCCTTTAACCATTCAAACTACTCATCTACCTCCAAGGCTTAATAGATTGGTACCTATCTTATCTTGGATTCATACCACTTTATGGAAAAATGTGGTAGGTAAAACGGCGGATATTCTTGTAAGTCAATCGATCATTCGATTTTCGAAAGAAAAAACGCCCGAAAAGTAATTCATTTCTCACTTCATTTTCTTTCTATATAGGAACATTCAAATGAGAATAACGACGAATATATGATTTCAGATAACTGTTTATTACTGACCAAATCCATCACCATTCCCAAAGAAATGTCTCAATTAAGTTGTGGAGCCATCATGGCAGGAGTGGTGGAAGCTGCATTAGATGGTTTAGGATTCGTTAGTGTCGTCCCATCCATTACAAATCACCATCCACAATCATCATCCTTACTTAACAATCTTTTCTTGTTTTTTATTAGCCAGCAAGAGTGACATCCCATTCAGCTCCTTCTGATGAATTTCCAAATCGGACTACTTTATTAATCAAATTCGAAAAAGAATCAATGCAAAGAGGTCATGAAAACCGATAAGAGGAAAATCATCAAAAGTTTACGAGTTGTGATTGTTTTGAGTTTAATTATGTATCATCATCATTATCTTTTTATGACTATATACATTTTCAAGGAAGGAAGAAATGATGATTCCGAAATCAAAACTCTTTCTTTAACACTCGACTCCTATCGAACCTCAATGATCATCCAAGCATTAACAAATCTAATTCAAACCAATCAAGTTTTCATATTTTTAAATGAAGATACGTAATCATGTGGTTTTTCTTCACTTTCACTCACCACGAAGTTCTTTCATTCAAAGATCACAGCAAAAAATGACCCATTTCAATTCATCTATCTAGATATTTGCTCAAATGGATAATAATGATCTATTGAATCTATCCCATGTGTATCTTCATGATCATTTATTGCAATGCCAATCCAGGAGAGATTCTATGCTTCTTTTAACAAACTCATGGCTTCTGCATGCAAAATATAATCTCCCTTAACCTCAGCTTGATCATACCGTAACCTCGCCAAATGACACGTGCCTTTTTGGAGTATGTGTTTAACTGTACATGTGCCAGTGTACCACCACTCTGAGTTTGTCTGAATCTCTGTGAGCACCACACTCACTAAATAGATCAAATTGAAAGTTACATAAACCAAGGATCTCTGATTCTTGCCAACCCCATTGAAGCCTTGCTTGTTGTACACAATCCGATCTTCTTCTAACCTTGTCTGGCTCTCTGATGTATCTTGTAATGTTGTTGCAATGTTCAGAAAAAGTATTATAAATCATTGATATCACACAAATTCAATCATCTCACTTGAATGGTCAGAAGCACACTCAAAAATATCAATTGGTTTGTAACTCTTGGGTTTTCCTTTTTGCCGTTCCGGTCTGAGTAAGATTTCTTGCTTGAACACTTCTCTTCCTCATCTATCTATCTGCGGGGAATCATTCGATAGCTATTTCCCTCCCTTTATGCAGTTTTGGTTCTTTTTGGATGATTTTCATTCCCCCCGGGCCCAATCCATAATTCAATCCGAAAAAATATATTTCTCAATCATTACAAAACCAATCCACTCATTTTTTGTACAAAGATCACCCAAACAAAGACCTAGATTGATGGCTACTTCTTTCGCCCGCTTCATTCATCAAATTAGAATTCACATATCGAATCATCCAAGCTTTATCTCCTTCCACGTTCCTTACTCCTTCTCCTTTCACGATCATCATAATTCCGATCACTTCTTCCATAATCTCTTCTATCTCGATCTGATTCTCGATTTCTCTCATCCCTTTTCCCCTCATCCCTACCTCTATCCCTATACCGATCCCTACTCCTAGACCGATCCCTATGATTCCTACGATCAGAATCCCCTTCTCTATCACCTCGACGACCATCATACTTATCATCTCTTCTCTTCGATGGATAATCCCGTTGATCACCTTCCACAGTTCGTTTGACTTTAATACCAATCTTTGATCCATTCGAACCGGTTCCTACTTCTTCCCTTGTACTCGGACAATCTCGTTTCAAATGAGGACCACCACAATTAAAACATCCTGATTTCATCATTAAGTTTCCATCTTTTCCTAATCGACCTTTTTGACTCCATCCAGCATCTTGAGATGTAGTATCCTATACAGAAAAAACCCCAACCACATTCCAAAAAAAAAGACTCATTCAATTGATCCATACCAACAGTTTAGGGTTTTTCAAATTTGTGGGAAGATGGGAAAAAAAGAAGGAACTCGATTGATGTGAAGAAAGGCTTACTTCTTTGACTAAATGGGTCCATTTCGTTCGACTCATCTTTCCGAAATCTCTTACTTGCATTGCAGCTGGAAGTAATTCCATTCGTTTAGTGGTTCCTTCAGTAGGTGCAGTGAAATCATGTTTTTTCAACACTTCTGCATCCTAAGTACGAAAAGAAAACACACAAAGAGAGACGAGATTAAGTGGATTAAAAAGGACATCAATGTCGAGAAGGATCAATAAAGAAGTTTAAAATTCAACTCACCGAATAGAATGCACCCTTATGATGGTATTTTTGGAGAAAGGCTTGTTGTCCTTTGGGTTTAGATGCACGACTTTCAGCCGCGAATTTCAGATCATCTTCTAATCTTTCAGATTCAGGTAAAGCTCTTCTTGCTTCTAAAGCTTCTTTTTCTTTTTCACGTCTAGAAAAAAATCCCAAAAGAAAACAAAAACGGAAAAAAACAGTCAGGTTTTTGATTTAAATGGATGATGATGAAGATAAGAACCCATTTACTTACTCTAACATAGCATCTTTTTCTCGTTTTAATCGGATCAATTCTCGTAATCTCCATGCTTCGAATTCCGCTTCTGGATCTAATCCATCAGTATCATCCACCTCAGGAAACACTTCTTCGATTTCCTCTAGTAAAGAAGAAGACCCAAAGAAAAACAACAACAAGGCTCTCCATCAGTTTTCCTAATTTCATCGTAGTATATCAGAAATTCCAATCGATCATTCAATTTTTCAACTTACTTTCAGCTAATTCTCGTTTTAGGGTTTCTTCCACTAATCTTTGACTTTGTAATCTACGTTCTTCAAGTTCAACTTGTCTACGAGCTTCAATAGCTTCCTCTGATTCATCTTGAATCGGTTTACTCAAAAGTGTATCACGTTGACGTCTGTAATCATTGATCGAAACCGCAAAAAATAAGGTATTGAAAACATTGTCTATGGATTGAGAGTTTTGGTGACGACAAACTTGGAAATGAAGACCGGTTTATAAATCGGAGCGAGTTTGGGTGTTTCTTCATCTGATGATCCTGATTCATCTGATCCTGATCCTGATCCTGAATCACTTGATGAAACTGAAGGAGGTGATTTGATCTGAATGAAGTCAATCGAAGTTCAACGTTTGATGTTTGGTAGGGTTTAAGTAGATAGATTCATACCTTTGATTGTTTTGATTTTGCTCTTGGTTTACTTTTTGAAGCTTCTGATTCTGATTCTGATGATGATGATCCAGATGATGATGATGATGGTGGATGAGATGATGAATTTGTTTGTTTTGATTGAGTTGGTAATTTAAGATTTGAGATTTCCAAGTTAATGATAGGTGGTGGTGGTGGTGGTTGTTGTTGTTCTTGATTTGAATCTTCTTCTTCTTCATCTGATGATAATACTTTTAAATCAGTTTGAATTGGTTTACCTCTTCTATAAATTTGATTTGGTTTAGATGGTCTTGCTCCTGTTCCTGTTCCTGTTGATGATGTTGATGGTTTTGAATGATTCATCTTGTTCTTCTTGGTTTGTTTGTTTGTTTACTTTAGTCAGAGTCTGACTCTCTCTTCAACTTGAATCTCGAATCTCGAATATCTTGACATTACACTACAACTAAGTGTACCTTAAAATTACTTAACGGTAGCACTAAAGACACTCACTTTCTTTTCTGCCCTTCGCTCGAAAAGGTTTTGACCGAGATTTGCTGCGCAGTCCCAGCTCTCAGCCGCAGCTGCTAAGGATCCATCTGACATCATCCGCCAAGAAGGCCACGCCACTGACAAAAGCTTTTTCATCAACGGAAACTGTCTGCTTCCTCATCAACGGAATCAGTGAGGGAGGATTTTGTGATGACCAAATCCATGACGGAAGCTTTTCACTGGGGTCAATATAACCACCCCGGTTAAGCTGGAGCGAGATTCCCTTGAGTATTCATCGAAATCAAAACCATGGTTATATCGAGGAGTTTCACTGGAATACCAATCCCACTCTCATTGAACTCAGTAATCTCTCTAGATTCTATGTATCCGCTTTTGAGATCTTGCTGATGAACATGGATTGTAAACAAATCCTTATACAATCTTCACCTGGACCATCTTCATTCATTCCACGCGGTTTTCTGCAAGATCATCCATCTTAACATGCAGATAAACATGTGTACGTTGCTTTCTTAAGACAGACAATCAATACCTGTCACTAATCAAGCTTCTTGCTGGGGGGATGCATCAAGATACGCATGATATCTCTTCGACATACGTGATTTGAGTAGCAGGATCTGCTGAATCTCCGGCTTCGAATTTGAAGGCTAAAGACCTTTGGCAAGGAGGAATGTAAGATGGCTGATAGACCGAGATCAAGATGAGCAGCAGCTTAAGATTTGGTGGTGAGTCTCAAAGGCTTGTACATCTCTCGGTCATCAATCGAAAGCACACAATGGGAGAGATGTGATGTCGAGAGTTAATATATTGGATCCTTTACCAGGTCAAATCAAGTGTAAGATCCAGGCGTATACTCTGTCGGAGAAATGCTAAGGAAACTCAGTCGGAGAATCCTAATAAGGGACACGGCTTACAGCTATCTTGCTTCGAAGGCCAATTCTCGAAACAGAGAATATAACGAAAGAATGCTGAAAGAGTTGCTTCTCAAAACGAAGAAAGCGAAAAGAAGGATAATGAATATAATTATTCCGATGAAGAAAAAGAGAACTATTAGAATAGAGTACAACATGATATATATAAGTCATAACATCAATCCAGGTACGCTTGACTATTCTCATCTTCATCCTGCTCGTAGATTACAATATCTATCCTAAGTAGTTTGCATTGTGTAAGTATTCTTATTACTGCTGAACGACTATATTCTTCTGACGGCATATTGTAAAACCTGAACTATGCGAGTTGTTTATAGCATCAAGGGTATCATGAAGCCTCTGGAGTAATCCGGTCCATATCAACACGAAATATGTAACATGGGTAGCCAACCAAATTTGGTCAGGTTTAAAGGAGGGACCAGATTCGTTTGCCAACTTGCGCACTCTTCGGGACCGCTTCGGGGGTCGATGTGCCCTTGATACGAGCCGGTCCCATGGTCAAAGAGAAAAGCTTGAGTTTCCAAGGCGTATAAGGGGGATATCGAGTCTTGAAGAGAAAGTCGAGCTTTGGAGAAAGATTGATAGAAGGACGCTCATAAGTAAAAGTCAAAAATGAAGAATATCCTCGATAATTTCCGTAGCCCTGTTGATTTTAAAGGCAGAGAGGAAATAATTGATCTAGTTAGTTTGGTGTACTTGAACAAATTCCTGAGCTTTTTTCATCATAACACTTAACTGATTGACCGATTCCTCCAAAAGGTGAACCTGTGATCGCTAATTGGGTACAAAGGTCATTGCAAACGATCTGACCCGACCTCGTGCGTTTTCTGACTGGAAAAGATTTAATTCAAAGAAAACCAATTTGAATGTCAAAAGGAGATAGATTGGGATCAGTAAGATGATCTTATTCATTGAGATAATCATACTGCTCACCAAGCTCCACATTAGATGAATTTTGACTGAAGACATAGAGAGATAAAGGTTCAGAATCCGAGATAGGACGCAAGACTTCAGCCATAGTCTCTGATTGAAGGTCGTAGGTGAGAATAGGAAAGATCGGGCCGAAGATTTCCTCTTGCATCAATGGGTCATCTTTCTTCACATTTCGGACCAAAGCCAATGGCATTCTCAACTCTTCAGCGTTGAAAGACTCAGGCTTCGAATGAAAAGTGCCATTTACTGTGATGAGATCTCCTTTGGTGTTCTTAAGGAGGTCATTGAGTCGATCAAATTGCTTCCGGTTGATGATCTTACAAAATTGAAGGTCTTCTGAACTGTTCTCTAATCCACCCGATGAGTTGGGACTTTTATCGGACAAAGGCTGTGAGGCCGAGTGAAGGGGATATAAATCTAGCATGGCCTTTTTCAGACTAGCTATCAATTTAGCTTCACTCTTTTTCGAAACCAAGATATAGTCTGGCGCAACACATGTCTGGCCAGCATTCACGCCCTTTCCCCAAATCAAACGACGAGCAATGACGGGGAAATCCGCATCGTCAAAGACAATCGCTGGGCACTTTCCGCCTACAGATCGGATTTCACATGGAATTGAGAGAAAGAATCATGAGAATGACGCGAACATCTCTCCTGGACTAATCATCATTGTGAAGACCATGACTGACCTAATTCAAGCGTGACGGGTGTCAAGTGTTCTGCCGCTCGCCTCGCTACAATCCTTGCCACGCGACCAGAACCAGTGAACATGATGTGATCGAACTTGTGATCGAGTAGAGCATTAGACTCATCGGCAGCACCATTGACCACACGAATATGATTGTGATCCAGATATTGTGGAATGAGTTTTGTGAATAGCTTGGCAATTGCCGGGGCTTGCTCGGAGGGCTTCAAGATTACAGCATTCCCAGCGGCGATCGCGCCGATCAATGGGACGATCGCAAGAGCAATCGGATAACTGGAAAGTCAACCCAAATCAAAAGTTAATCAGCTTAACCTAGCCGAGAGGAACGTGATGAGATGATGCATGAGGTCGTTTGTAAATACTTACTTCCACGTCCCAAAGATCAAGACTAAACCTTTGGGTTCATGATGTGTCTTCGGTCTGGCGATACGCCAAACAAAATCCGTTTTGACCGCTTGCGGCTTAAGCCAAGACTTGAGATGCTTGAGAGCATAAATCACTTCATTGATGGTACCGCCCAATTCACCAATGACAGTCTCAGTCTTAGGCTTGTTGAGCTGTATATTGTACATACATGAAGGTGTCAGTTGAATGTGAGTGTGATTACAGAAAGGAACCCAAAATGTAAGACTTACATCGACAACCAATGCTTCAATCAGCAAGTCTTCATTCTCTTGCAAGAGGTATCCCAATTGCTTCAATTGCTGTTGTTCGCAAAGTGATCCATTAATTCGCGACCGATGAAAGTAAGATACATGGAGAATACTAACATGAATCCTCCATTCTAATGTTTCTGTAATTCCATTCGAAGCATTCTTGCGAAGTTCTTGATAAATCTGTAGAAAAAAGGACTCAGTGATATATATATATATATATATAGATACTACACTAGAGCTCTTGGGGCCAAAAGTGCGGGGTCTGTCATGTTATCACTTACCGTTCGGATCTCGTCAATCGGGGTGAATCGGAGTGGATCTTGAGCTTTATTTGATGAGCTCATTATAGTGTATGTGATGGATATGTATGAGCAAGGTCAGAAAAATTAGCAATGTGTGACTGTGAGACGTTGAGAATCGAGACGAAGACTATATATAGAGTAAATCCCAGAAATGTTGCAATTGAAGGTTTCAACTTTTTTGTCTTGACCTCTTTGTCCGTGGCTTAGAGCATCACGATTCACCACCCTTGCCAGGTAAATCGGCCTCGATTGGGAGGCTCTCTCAGCCTGTCAATCGCTAACTGTGGGAGAGAAAGCCTACGGCCACCACCCATGGCACGCATCTCGGATTCCCGCGCGCCCTATTGGCTTCATCCTGGAGATCATGTGGCAAAGGTGGTGATGCTCTTATTGGCAATCTGATTATGACAGATGTCATAAATACAGTTTGAATCGATCAAGTATAAAGCTGACCTGCTGACCCACACATCTTTTAAAGCCGTTTATGACCAACCATTTCCCAAAGTCTGCCTGGTACAACACCGTCCGCAAACAGGTGACGTATTTTGAAATACGTCGAGCTGATCAGGACTTTTTTGCTCAACGCGCTCGTGATCAAGGGGCTTAGTTAAGTTAGTAGTTGTGCTAAGATCTTGAAATGATCAAGTTGTTGAAGTTGCCAACTCAAATCTGTGGACTTGCTGCACGGGCCTCAATTAGAGCGCGCAACCTGAATTGATAGTTTCTGCCCTCCCTAAAGGAAAGATGATCGGAGTAAGAAGAGAACATGTGAAGCATCTGTTGAGATCTGTTGCCACCAATATCGTCATTCTCTGGAATCTGGACGATATATCAGAGGCTCAAGCTGTCTGAAGACATCAAGACCACTGAATGGTGGCTCGGGGCATCTCACATCAGGGAGGTGAGTAGATTCTTGCAAACAGCTCTTCAACAGTCTTCAGCTGCACAAATCAAATTACTTCTTCCAAACCCACCAATAACAATCCAATTTCAAAAAGATGACATTTACTTACAATTCTTGATTAAATCAGACCTTCAAAACTCGGACAGAGAGAAACAAAGAGAATAATAAAATGCTCAACCTGCGCAGTTACTAATCTGTTTTAGACTATGTAATTGAAGAGAAGATCGTGATCAGAATAGAAATCTTACTCATTTGATAAACTTTCATTTACCTCACGCGAGAGAATTCTACAAAGATTTAAAAGTCCTTCATGCCTTGGTCGTTGATGAAAATGTCCTTCCCTTCGCACTAGATGGGAGCTGACGCGGGGACGCACATGCTTATAGAGCAACAATTTTGTTAAGATGTGCGTAAATGATAATACATATGAGGATGAATTGTCTTATTTGTTCGAACCACGTAGAAGCCCTAACAACCTACTTCCGTCACTAGAACTCAAGCGCGCTCCTACCCAATTGTGCTCATGGTTGAGATGACCGACTATTAAATTGGAACGAGGACTATTGACACAAAATCTTCTCCCAACCTCTTTTACTCTAGTCCTTTGTGGTGGGATGCTATAAAGTGAGCTCTATGGGGAGTCCAGCAAGCTCATCAGGCTGAGCCTGGTTTCCCACTCCCTATTGTTATTCTCCCAATATCCATCATCGCACGGTTCTGGTAATTGACAAGGTGAGGAATTTCTCAGAGCTCACCTGATGCGGATTAGCTTCTTTATTCGACGACTGCATCCTCACTTCACTTCAGTATATGATCTCCAGCTATGTCCAGGCGAGAATTGTCTATCAGTGATGCTTGGTCTGACATATCTTGAACCACGTACTCTGATCGGTTGCTGAGCAGTGTTACTCATCAGCACAAGTCTACATTTTTACTTCACACCCTCCTATATGAGACTTGAAATTTGTAGTTTTCACATTGCTTGATCTAACAGCCATTCAGGAATTCTGTCCAGAACACCTTTTTCTCCCTGGTCCTGATTGAAGTATGTTCTTTGATTAACGAATTTTTGCCTTCTCCGTATCAGTGATTGGACTCCAACAGTTGTCTCAGTGCTTTTCCGGTTTGATCATATTTTATGATATTTTATTCAATCACACGTAATGACATTCCAACGCTACGTTTTGACACGATTCATCATGCTGGGCATATGGTGCTTGTTTTTCACTGTAGTTGAAGCCAATTGGGATGAAGCTACAGGTTTTGTACACGATTATAACGTCTCTCCAGGATGGATTTCCAAAAACCCACGTAAATATAGCTTTGGTATCCTATCTTCAAAAAGGTTAATACGTAACTGCTGAGATCCCTTTGTTTCTGTTGTTTGATGTTTTTCCAGCAAAATCTTGCTCCAAGAATATTCAATTGGCTGAGTGCTCGGTTTGTTGACCGTCTTTCGAAGTTTACCTCGATGAAACTAAATGCTTTGCTTCTCACTGTCAGCACAACACGCGAAATTCATTCCCTAACGGTAAGTTTATCTCTCTAGAGCTCCCCTGCTGATTGGATCGGGTTCTCATCATGATCGTTTTCAATTGTGGATAAAAGTGCAATTCATGGCAATTTTCACTGTTGATCACTCCAAGGATACCTACCATGGCTGTGTAAGTCATCGTGCTAAATTGTATGAGATTGCATGAATGAATGTTTGAAGATTTGCCTTTGATTGTCTTACTTATGTTGATTTGCTTGTAGTCGTATGGATCATGTTGTTACTTCTCAGCATTTCCACCAATCACCGAACTTGTGTCAAACCCTACCAACTCACATATATTTGTTTGGCAGTTGAGTGATTTACATAACATTAAACCTTCTCCTTTGCTGCAAAGTGAATCAAACAGTCCTGATATCATGATATTGATCTCATACATTCTTTCAAACTAGTAATCTCGGAGGTTTCAAAGGCTGTGAGTGACATTTTGATAATGTATTGATGCAGATATATCCCTGAAGTCCATCTCTAGAACTACAAAAACTACAGCCATTAACTCATGCTTTGAATTGCAGTAGGAACTAATCCGATTGCAAATCCCAAGACTGGAGTTTTTGGGTGGGAAGATGGAAAGACCGGAAAATTTCACGATGGAACTCCAAATAGAGCAACTTATACGCCAGCTCATGATAAGAATTATCCAGGTTTTAAACTTCCAACAGCGTGGCCAGCTCATTTGCCAATGCCAGTACAAAACAATGCACATCCTCCTTGTGGTAGACTAGGTGAAAAAAATAAAGACCCCAACCCTTCTGGCACACCTGGAGGTGGTGGCAAAAAGACAAGTCAAGCTGTAAAAAAGTCACACTTTCACAAGAGAACCAAACAAAAAAACCCGACACGCAGCTTACTAGAGAATTACCTAGTTTAGTGATGAAATGTAAAATCAATCACCCTATATCTGCTCATTCAGAGCCTCCATTTATACCTCGAAACCCGCCTCATTTTTGTGTGAGATTTATTTTGTAATATTTGTCAAACAAAAGCAAGTCCATTCTTCCATTTCCTTCATCCAGTTATCTCAGTGTGAAGCTCGGGAACTCTCCTTGATGGACTCCCAAATTTCTTTGCATTAACTATTTCATGAGTATATGAAAATCCCATTTTGCTGTGCAAAACCTGCTATTCTCTTGTATCTATCTTTTTGAGATCGTTAACCAACCATTTCTGTTGTTAAATTTCAATGATATGATTGATTCCATGCATTATAAATTGCTGCCAGACCCCTACTTTCACTATAGTGTATCTTTTGTGGCATCATCATCAACAATCAACAATGATATCTTACATGCATATTGAATTCATTGGGAAAGTCCCAATCAGTCGTACCATCCATTTTCTTAGATAATCCGAACCATATCGACGAGAAAGAACAGAGTGTCCAACAAGAAATACAGCTGAAAAGGTGATCGGGGTAGAGATCGGCCACCATGTACTACGCTTATCAACGTGCGCACTTTTCGGAACCTCTTTTGAGTTAGGTCGACCTTTAATCTTAGGAGGTCCCATTATGGAACTGAAAATCTTCAGCTTGGAAGCCGTATAAGGTGGATAAAAAGTCTTGAACAAGGAGTCGACCTTTGGTGAAAGGCTGATAGAGCAACGTTCGTAAGTGAACGTTTAATTAACGAGTTATACCCCCGGTAGTTTCCGTATCCCTATCAGTTTGGAAGAGTGATTAAGGGGTTTCAAGTTTGTTTGTTTTTTGCGTACGGTTCACAAATTCGGACAAGTTGTTTGTAAAAAAAATCGGCGTAAAATCAACGTATTTTTAATTCGGGTCACCTAAAAAGGTGTCCTGAATTAAAAAGTTTACGCATATTTTACAACAAC
>KZ140860.1:0-10483 GCA_002157035.1 Melampsora medusae f. sp. deltoidis
TACTAGAGAACATGCGGGCATGCCCGCAACAGTCAACCTTCATGACACATACTCCCGAGATTAACCTATAAGTCAACCAACCCCATGTTTACTTAATTTTACGCAGTGTAAATAATACAAAATTGCTGTTGACATTCCTTAACGAGAAAATTGTTTTATTGAGGTGCATTAACTCCAGTATCCATTGCAAGTCACCACACCCTTCAACTTTAAAAAAGACAAATACAACATCGAGAATTCTATCGTTCCATGTTACACTCCCTTAATGTCTACAATTGCCACAAACAATGTAAGTACAAGTCAAACATTGCCTGTTAACATTTTGATTGCCGCATAGTATGTATATACTCGATAAGTAGCTTAAAGTGCTATCTATTGCCGCTCTTAAAACATACGGAAGATTCAAATAATTTTGTTGCATGAATTATCAGAACTTCAATTTCTATTCTATCTTTTCTACTTGTTAGCCTAACCCCGCGTTTTGATTTAACCTGTGGCAGACCCAAACTCACGAATTCGTCAGCCAATGCATATTTAGGCGGTATAAGAGAAAATCAACATACTTAAACAAGACTGATTATAACCTGAACTCTGTCGCCTTGCATAACCCTAATGCTGAAGTTATATTTCGACTTCATACTCTCATTAGAAATCGTACCTACGCGATATCTCGGGTAGTCTTCGCCCTGGGATTCTATTCAAGCACATTCTCAGATACCGGAAATTCCTGTCGAGTATATGGACTTACCTCTTAGAAAGCTCGCCACAATTTGCGCCATCACCAAGTCCTCTATCATGTATTCGCATATTCCTTGGACAGTCCATTCCACGATCCCGAACGATTCCAGGTGATAAGATTTATTAATGCGCGAGTAATCCATTGAAGCTGGCCAACAGAACTAAGTTTTATGTGATTCGATATATAGTTATTCAAGTTGTGTTACGAACTTTTTTAAAATTGAGTATGTTCCGACTTATCAATTCTAAGGTGGTCGCTGTCGAATCTCCAAGGTTGATGTGTTACAATATATTTTTCTCAACAACAGGGTCTACTTGGACTCAACCATTTAACCATGCTTACGTAGACTCACTCCCATTGACATTTTCCTTTTTCGTATCGGTGTATTAGGCTGAAAATAGAAATTTTGTACATCCCATCACTTAGATGAGGCCGCGTTTGTACATAGTCCAAGTGAAACTACTTCGAAATGACCATAACCAACCTCCAGTTACCTATCGATGCGTCATGACACATCCGTAGCCTTGACCCATCGGCAGGTACCGGCCAAATTTCAACGCAAGTCTCACAAGTTGAAACCACCCACCAATCATACAAACTTAGTCTTTAACAGGGAGTGTGAAATTCCCGATACTATGACTTAGCTTTTAATTCTGGGCCACAAGTTTCAATACTACATTTAATGTCAAGATGCAATTTGATAATAATTGCTGTTCATGAATCTAATTACATCTTTACGAATCAACAAAATGGTCCCTCCACATCTCAAGGAATATCTCAATGAGTCCCGTCTTAATTAGCCCCTTGACTGATTTCACTCGTATCTATTAAATGAGTCATCCCCGGAAAAGTTTGCATACCTGCCTCTAAGGTGGTCAAAAAACGAATTATTTCTTGAATATCTTCTTCTTCCATCCCACTCGCCCAAATACGGTTGACATCGTCCATGGTGTAAGGTAATCTTGATCCTATCTCCACCAAATGTATGAACTCTTGCATAGACCCCACCGCAATCCTGTTTGCTCGCAAAGTCACCAATAGGTCCAATTCTATAACAAGTTTATAACCAATTCACTTACGAACGAGACCTCCCATTCCTACCTCCCACTATACGGTTACCACCTTGATGTAAGTTATTCAAATCAAAAGGCATTGGGTTGTGTGGTGGCAGTTCCTTAAACCGATGTACTACCGAACGACGTTTCCCAATGCATTTTAAATGCAACTCTACCACCCGACTTAAACTCTGATTTCCGTTGGTGCGATTAACAAAGTACGATAAAATATCTTCACCTTGCTTTTTAGTGATGCCTTCAACTAACAACTTATTTATACCCGCCCCGCAAAAAGAAAATCGTCCGGCATAGTGTAACAAAGCCAAAAAACCGGAAAACCCATGGATCATCTCTCTAGCCTGCCTACCTCGAACCCTACAAAGAATGACGTCAAACCACGAATCCCACGTTTTGAAATGATTAACTACCTACATCAAAACCAAATCCCTCCGCCTTTTCACCGTTACAAAAGTATGATGATGCCTTCCGCGGAGTCCGGCCCGTGGCCCAAAATGATATTTCATTGTGGTGACCTTGAGCTTTCTTGTGTTAGTCGCCATGCTTCCCGAATTTAATTTAATAGAGCTGGTTGTTTGATTGGAATATGACTTATGGATTGCTTAAAGTAGATTATAGCTTGGTAAATTTTGGATGATGTATTTGACAATTTGACAATTTATAAAAAACTTCACCTCATTTCTACCCTCACGAGATACTTCCTCCTTTCCCTAATACCGCACACAATGTGTCAGCCCTGACTTACCATAAACAGCCGTGAAAAGTTGTCCATTGTTATCTTTCATCGTGTCCTTGGTGGAGGCATACGTAGAGTTACGTTCAAATAACAAAGCTTCAATTGCTTTTCTTTATTCTGCATTTCGCCTTTTTACACCTTCACCGCATTACCCGCTTCTAAGCGAAGACAAGATATATCCAATTTCTTCACCATCACATTCCAAAACCCAACTCACTATACATTAACTATTACGCTTCAATAATATTGAAACATGTAACTGGAAGTTTTGCCAACTTCTATGTTTTTTCCCCCACCATCATTTGACGTATGTTCAGTAGTATAATCCCAAGACTACCTGCACAACTTCCTCAGCTCCATACACCATTATTGTTTCCCTGTGCTCAATATGTCAACACGGCAGGGATGATAATCATTGGAAAATAGGTAGCATTGTCATTGTATGGATAAGGATAACAAGACTTGACACGTTTTAAAAGCACAAAATGGTTATCGAGACAATGATGAATACTTTTATACTCGTACCATAAATGAACCCAACTATATATAGCAATACTAATAAACAATTGGAAAAGAGTTGTTACTAAATAAGATTATGGTTTATAGCGTTCTCCATGCAAACTTTTGTTAATTCAACTTGGGCAATCACCGCTCGTACGATAGGGCGACTACAAAACAACCCTGGTGCAGACTGATTATCAAAGTCAAATATAAAGGCGTCTACCCCTAGAGTCCCATTTTTGGTCAGTTTAGAAGAATACCAATTCTCCACGCTAAACCGACTCACGATTAGAATGTGGGACACTGTGGCCGTCCTCCAAGAAAAACGCCAAACAGTCTGCCTGCGGCGTCCCAAACTCTCGAATTTGAAAGATGTACTTGCCGCACGAGTGCATCATCAAAGCTATCCCAGACGGAAATACTACAAGTTTGTTCGGTTCAGTATCTAAGGGAAATCTGTTAGCCTCAGCGCAATGCCCACAAAAACCGGGTCGAGACGCACAGGTATGAAAGTTTGAATAAACGGCGTTTAAAAACCGGGAATTATGAAAACGGTGTTCCACTAATTCTGACACGAAAAATACTGGCATGGTGAGTTGATTGATAGTAGTATGAGAAAAAGGATATGCTATAGAATAAAACAATATTTTAATTGAGGAGCACAACCTTCTTCCGCGCACTAACTCTCGCTTTTATTTGCGCTTGGGACATTTATCGGCCCTGCTTTTAGTAATACGTTTTCACAAAGGCAAGACGCAAGTGAACAATGTACCTCAAAAGCATACAATACATATTGAAAAACATATCCTCGTGTTGAAAGCATCCATATTTATTAATAATCAATTCTTGAGCTGTCTTTGTTCAATGTCACTCAATAACAATCAATTTTTTGTACATCAGCAAATGTTATCTCGAGTAAATCCAAAACCTTATAGAAACTTGAAACCAAAACTATTGATAAACATCACTTGACATTTGTTGTCCATATTCAGTGGTGTAATGTGATGCTCCTCTTGGTCAGGTCAGTTTTTGTACCAAGTGCTTTTACGTATCAGGAAACAAGCAAGATGCACTTGAAACCTACAACCTAGTTTTGGGTGATCAATCAAGTTTTGCTCTCCCACCGCAAATATCGTTGTTCGCCTAACTTCTCCATCCACCTCGCTTGCCCTTTGAACTACTCTCAACAATTACAAAACAACCTCACACCTCTTCAAATGGAGAACCAACCACCCTCCGAAGTAGAGACCCACATTTTGCAATATTTGACTTCCAGTAAGTCATCCCTATACAACACACACATAATCATAATCCAACCTGACCTATTTTCAGATGTACCTGCCCAATCCGTGCCTTGCGTTGTGACAGGTTCTTATCGACACCCTATCACAAAACTGTTCTATTGTTTCCGGGCTTCGATAACAACGGATCAAGCTCCACACTTATACTTTGTCTTTGTCAAACCTGAAGAACAACTTCCTCTGGAGATTTCCAATCACAAGGAATTATGCATGTCCTCGTAGTACTTCATCAGAAGCTTGCGTACTTCACAATTAGCCTCATGTAAATGTCTTTGAAGACGCTTATGTAATTGTAAGAACCTCGAAACATATGTAATTTAACCTGTTTCTATTGCGATCTCAAAGAAACACCCAGCTTTGTATTACCTTCCTACATCTAAGCATCCCAGTCCAAGAAGGAGAAGAGGTCAACACTACCAAGACTCTGTCTCCGGATGTCGTAATGATCATATTTTCCTTACTTGGTAATTCCTGAGATACAGTATTACTTCTCTTCGCTATCGAAGGTTCGTGTTAGTTCACTTATAGTTTGTCAACTTCTAATGCAAGAAATGATAACTTTCTTCTTCCCGGTATACAATCAACTTCAGTTTGGCAATTTGTGAAAAATGGAACTCATGAGGCTTCTCAAGGTTTTTACTCGACCAGTTTGCAATAATCATTGCAAGGTCTATCTTTACTCACAAGTAGCTTTCAGGCATATTCACCAGATATAACGAATCATTGTGTATAACAATGCAACCAATTCTTAATGTATAAACACATTGTCAAATGGAACACTGGTAAAAACCAATGTCCTTAGCCTATCGAAATTTTACAATTGCTCTGATTGCAATACAATATCACACAGGTGAACATGGCGAGTTTAGAATCAGGATACACAACTACACAGGACAGAAAAAATCTCTTACCTTATCTATCAACGACCTTTTCCATTAAGTTATGACACAAGCCTCAACTTACATGGCATATAAGTAATGACAAGTTACTAAATCCACATTGCATACAAAAAGTGACAAGTTACTCAAATCATATGACATACATACAATGCCAAGAGAGGCCTTAATTATTACTCCGACTGGATTGAGATAAAGCATCCTTCACCACAACATTCCTCGTGATAGGCTCAATCGAAGTTGTTGCTAAAGATATCATGGTTTCTTTTAAGGATCTACATCGCGACAATGCAACGTAGAGTTGTCCGTGCGAGAAGACTGAATCCGGCAAGAGTACTCCGACCTTGCCTAACGTTTGCCCCTGCGACTTGTTTATCGTTAAACAGAAAGCTTCGGCAATGGGATATTGTTGTCTGCTAAATTTTACTGATAATACCTCGTCGGGCTCATGGATTAGCCAAATTTTGGGCAGCAAGATCACTTGTCCTGACTTAGGTCCTGAAATCACCTGACACTGCAAAACCTTGTCTAGGAAATCTAATATCATTAGTCTTGTTCCGTTACACAAACCATCGCCTACATTCAAATTTCGGAGTAGAATTACTGGTAGGCCCCGCCGCAAGTACAATTTATGGTCAGGAAAACCTTGGAAATTGGAGGAGTTTAAATATTCTTCTCCGATTGGTTCGTAAGACTCCTCATCTAGAACATCCAGCGAGGTAGAACATATCACCTCCCCCCCCAACCTTTGGCTCAGCAAGTGGTTGACTCTTTTTACCGTAGTGTTTAGTGGTGTAATAAGCATCCTTTCTGAATATAAGTCAGCAAGTTCTTCCCAGTCTTCTAACCTCGCTAATCTTGCAATTTGGCCATACAACCAGTCAATCGTTTTAAAATCCAAGTCTACGCCCGGGCTCACGATGTTGGTATTCACGTGGCCTATATCAACTTGTCCTTCTTCTTCGTTTTGCAATTCACCGGAACCTAATCGTAGTAACCATGCGGCGAAGTCTATAGCTTGTTGGTCTTGATTTTCACTTGTTCCTAACAGTCTTATATTTGTGCTTAAGCTAAACTTTGAAACAATGTCCCACAAATAAGTCGATTTTAATGATGCTAGATATTGATCTTGAGATGTACCTTTGGGTACGATGGGCAGAGTCTGTCTAAAATCACCGGAGAATATCACTGAAATTCCGCCAAAAGGTGTTTTATTTTGCAATAAGTGTTGTAAACTTCTATCTACGCTCTCTATACAATGACGATGTTGAGTCGAAATCTCGTCCCATATTATTACAGTTGTCTCCCTCAACAATTTACTTGTTGCGTCACGACCCGACAATTTACACATTGATTTGCTATCATATTTGAATGGAATCTTGAAAGCAAAATGGGCTGTTTTACCGTTAAGTAGCAGTTGAGCTGCTACTCCCGCCGAAGCTACCGCGACTGTTTTTTGTTTCCTTGCCTCAAAGTAATTTAGAATAGTGTTGAGTAAAAAAGTTTTACCGGTGCCTCCTGGACCGTCAACGTAACATAGAACTTGTTTGCCTTCACCAATTTTTTTTGTCACGTGGTTAAATATTCTTGCTTGATCGACGTTAAGCAACGGCAAGTTCGCGTCTACATAGTCTTGATAACTCTTCAACATTGCCTGTTCTTTACCTTCAACGTTCTCGATGTTCATGCGAATATTACTTATACGCACCTCATCGTAAGAAGAGAAGTTAAGTGCAGTCCAGATTCCGCCCATCTGCTCTACGTTCTGCTTGAGGAGATACAGCCCGTAATTTAAGGCATCCTCTCGCTCTATTGTGCCGTTATACCCTAAATTCTTCAAAGCATAATCGCAGTCGTCAATCAAGTTATGTTGGTGCGTTTCCCAAAGTTTGTTGGGATCAGACGGTGAATTGTGGACAATAATTATAGCAAACAAATCCCGCAGATGTCTACCAGTCATCCACGTTGCAGCCTCCCTTAAACACCAATCGTAGTGGTTGTCCGAAGCAAGTAGGTCTAATTTGGCTGCGGCTTCTCGAAACGTGTTCAGAATGACACCCCCAACGGTTCGAAGGTGAGTAAACGATTCAGCCCCTCGCACATGGGACAACAGAAGCCTTAAGAAAAATCTTTCGCCTTCCTTGGGTCCTACATAGGCAATTCTGGTGGCGCACGGTACTTTGTTTGACCTTGAGGCCCATTTCTTTTGCCTCGTCCAAGCAAAATGATCTGGTATCTCCTCATACAATAAATCTCGAGCTCGAATTTTCTTGGACATCGCGTTTTCTTTGTTCAATCGGAAGTAATCAGTCAAAGTAGTTCGTCCTCCGCTTCCTGAAGAGACCTGTTCTTGTGCTTCGCCATCATCCCAAAAATATACGTCTTGTTCATCCGGTAGATGCATTGCAAGGCTATATACCCCCGGGGCTCTACCTGTCAGGTCGTACTGGAGCAGTCGCCAAATAGCTAAAGGGCAGACTAATTAGTACTGGCGTGTTAATAAGGTTTGATTGTTTGCAACTAACCTTCCACCGGACCCACGTATCGACCTTTAACATATTCTTTGATTTCGTTTCGCGCTTCGACTTTTTTTGATCTAACATCCGGTAGGTCGACATTGGATGTATCTTGGAGTGATTGATCTTCATTCTCTTCGACTGTATCCAAGTCTTCCGCTTCTCTTAATCCGACGTTGCTACGATCGTGGCCTTTTGCCACATACTTGTAAATATACTTGTAACCTACAATACCTTGAGCTATCTCCACATTAAAATGACATTGGTACTTTAACAGCAGATATCGATTATATGGAACTACATGCTGGTTTGTGAAAGTAAATCCTTGCTTGATGAATTTTCTACCATTGTCGGGTCTCCTATAAAGTGGATACGCATTTTCTTCTAATTTTGTTTCAGGTTGGAAGGCTTTCGGAAATTTCTTTTGACACTTCTTCTCCTCCTTATCCCAACAAGGACTTTTATACCCTGGCCCGCAAGGTCCATGTAGCATTGAGTTGGTGACAAGTTTGTGCAAGAGATGTTCTTTCTTAGGGTCGGGTATTTCAGCACAAACAAGGTCATCAATATCTTGAGCAGTATTTGGTGCGTATTCCGGAGATAATATTAGAATGATATGAGCATGTGGGAGACCACGTTTTTGAAATTCTATAACGTAAACCCAAGATGCAACTACTCCGAGGCAGTTGTTTTTGGTTAAATCTTCCATCACCTCGTCTAATTTCATCTTAAAAACTCGCGCCACAATGTCGGGCCTGTCATTCGCCACTTCGTCGTATTGTAGAGCTTCCTGAATTTCTGACCACATAGGGTTTCCGGTCATAGTTAGAAACAAAGACGGCTTTCCATATTTTCTACTGAGAGCAATAGCGTCTTGATATAAGCCACGCATATGTCGAGGTCCGCCATGAAAAGAGGCTGGCAAAACTACTTTTCGGCCCACAACTTCTACATTTTGCTCCATGTCAGCTAAGATATTTTTATATTTTTCCGCCTTTAATTTGCCTTGATTGAGATCCACGTAGGTAAGCCTACCTCTCTCCACGCATAAATACAAATCCACTGCCAATTCTTGGAACAAACTCCTACAATGCAACAATGGGGAGAATGTTTGACGTTGAAATAAAAGCCAAGCAAACCATTGAAGACTGGATACCCGCTTCGAGGATTCTGTGGTAATCGAAAAGTCAGCTTTGTTAAACATGTACATCAACATTAACTTACCTTCTTCTTCTGTTCCATCTGCTCTTCTCTTTTTTGTCCCGGTCGGAGATTTGTAATGTTCGGACCATTGCTGAGCTCCACCTGGAAAACATAATACATATCTCATAGGGAGATAACCTGTGTGCATGTCATTGATGATTATTTTATTACCATCTCTTCTCTCCAAAACTACACCTCTTTCCTTTTTGTCGATAGTTCCGTCGCCAGGAATCACCATACCAACTTCGTCTACTGTAGGTTCATTGTATCGCTTCAAGTCATCGCCTTTACCTGGCTTGAGGCATTTTATCACCAATTTGCTTCCTGGATTGTTAGCTAAAATACGTTTTGCGTTTTTGAAGAGTTTAGCATACGGATTGCTCAAGTTCAACACGTTCTGTAACTTTAATAGCAGAGGATTGTCTAACTCATTGTTATAATGCCGTTGCCGCATCGCCGCTTCGCCAGTTCCCCCGTCACCTACGGTGTAAATTTGAGAGAAAGCTGGTTCGTCTTTCTTGACCGGGAACGTTGATCCTAATCTATGATACAATTGACCCCCAATTTTGAAATGATAAATCCCCATTGGTCCTTGCACTGAACGGTCTTGTTTGGCCCACATGGAGGTAAAGGATAGAACATTATTGTAGTCCCGAATTCTCTTACGTGCGACTACAGCATCTGTGCGTAAACATAGTCAGCAGAGTAGTCACCATCAAACACATAAAAAACCTCACTCGCCTGAATCCGAAGAAGTTAATAACCACACGATAATTTCAGGAGTAGGTCGTGGAGGAAAGTAATGCATAGGAAGCATTACTTTACCGCCCTGACAACAGTTGGAGTATTTGTAGACATCCGTCTTCTGAAGAGCTTTAGTTCTTTCCTTAGCCCAGCGCAAAGCACCACACCACTCGCAAACTTTGTCGCACTTTCCTACGTTCGAAAAAAGATCTAGAGGGAAGGCTTCTCGAAGCATTTCCTCGGATCTTGCAAGGGAACCTCTAACAATCATCGTGTTTTCTGAGAGCCGGGATATTGTTCTTTAGTTAAATGAGGTGATCAGTTGAAATTTTTGTTGTGTTGAAGTACGAATTCTACAATAGTTTAATGGGTGATGTTTTGTTTTGTTGACAGAAGAATTTAAAAAAGTTGATTGAGTTGAAGTGTGTTTTGTGAATACCCGAATTTGCTGAGGAGAAATAGAACAGGCAAGGAGTTTTGAAAAGAGCTATTCAGGTGATTTTGTATTGTGGTTGATGAAAATATGTAATCAAGGAAAACACTTGGTTAACCAACAAATTGTTGGTAATCATCTTGGCGTTGAAAAGACATTAATGCGGAGCAGGGCTTTTGGTCCGGATAAGGAAAGGGTTTGTTGGTAAATCTTATTGTTATGAATCGTGTGTGCTTTTTCGTAACGTGATTGTAGCCTCAGCATTTCATATCTCTCGTGCTTCTTGTGTCAGCAATTGGTGTGATGAACTAAGACGAACTGAAATTAAATGTAACCAATGA
>MWRK01025963.1:0-10499 GCA_002157035.1 Melampsora medusae f. sp. deltoidis
GAAGGACTTTTGCTGTTTGGAAGATTTTGGATTTGAAGGTGCTCATTCAACATAACAGAGCTCAATTTGCCGTCGATCAGAAAAACCAGAAACATATACAAAGATCCATCTGAAGGGTTTGTCTACCTTCTTTATAAGCTACAAATCCTGCAAGCGAAGTGATCAGTTTTGTGGTGAAACCTTTGTTCGCTTTTGCAGACATTTGAGACGGTATCCGCCACCCCCACAATACCATCACTCGAGCCTCGGCTAATTTCGGGCGTAGTGTGACGGTACCGAGCAGCGGGATGTTTTCGTGGGGTTCGATGCTGTATGTAGAACAATTGGACTCCACTCTGAACTCATAAAGCAACACTTCACTTTTAGTATATATCATCAACTTCCAGCCTCAAGTGGTCTAAACATATTCATTCCCTCATACTCAACCGACCTCGTAGGATTCACCAATGCCAGAAAACTCTCGGGGGAACTCTCGAGCTGCGCTTTTTGGTTCACAAGCTATCGTAAGCACATTTAACGAACGAGTTTACAATCCAAATCCATAAGCTTACGAACTTTTTACCCTTGTTCTATATGTTCTAGGACCAAGCCATATGTGGAATCGGAGCTGGATGTATTTCGGTTCTTTGTATGCATCCTCTCGATTTACTCAAGGTGAAATTTCAAGTGGCCACCTCTCCTGTTCATCTCAAACCTACTCTATCTCAAGTCACTCAAACCGCTTCATCAACATCAACGCGACCGAAGATCATCGCAAGCCTTGGTGAAATTGTGCGTTCAGATGGATGGAAAGGTTTGTATCGTGGATTGAGTCCAAACATGGTAGGAAATGCAGCTAGTTGGGGTCTTTACTTTTTGTGGTACGTATCTGGTTGAAATTGTCATCAAAACTTACTGTCGTGAATTTTGAGAATCATTTCACGTATCGCTTGATGAATAGGTACTCGACTATCAAAAAACGTATGTCTACCAGCGCAGATGGTTCAGAAACTGGCGTTAAACTTTCAGCCGCACAACATCTTTTCGCATCGGCCTCCTCTGGGGTGATCACCGCGATGATGACCAATCCTATATGGGTCGTCAAAACACGGATGTTTACCACTCAGGTCCATTCTCCAGGTGCATATACAAGTGTATTGGGTGAGTTGCTGTCATCTTTCATTTACACCAAACTTGAGCCCCCAGAGCGTTTGAAGACATTTCAACTCACAAGTCTGAGCATGAGACTAATCAGCTTTGTGCCTTTTTTTGCTACCTCATCTTTTGGGGGAAGGCTTGTCAATCTGATCAGACGGACTGATCAGGATCTCTAAAGAAGAAGGTCCTAGGGGACTTTGGAAAGGTAGTGTTCTAGCACTTGTAGGGGTTTCCAATGGAGCAATCCAATTCATGACCTATGAAGAACTCAAGAAGTGGAGACAAGAGGTTAGGAGACAGAAGAGTGGAATAGCTTATTCTCCTATTGGTGAAGATGATCCTACCGCTTTGGTATGTTTTGTCTCATAGTATATCATATACCAGCTCTTCCTCAATTTAAACTGATATCCTTTTTCGGGGGTTTCAGTCGAATATTGAGTATGTGATCTTGAGCGGAGTAGCTAAGCTACTGGCCGTAGGGATCACTTATCCATACCAAGTTGTGAGATCTCGACTACAAGTTAGTTTCCTATAGTCATACATACTTAATATCACTAGCTTCCATTGCTAATGAGGTTTCCGGTCCTTTGAAATTAAAAGAGTCAGATGTATCTTTCTTCAGCGCGCCGCATTCTAGAATCGACAGCAAATTCCTCAACAACACATTATCATTCGATTCCTCACTGTATCACGCACACTTACCGCACTGAGGGTTTTAAAGCCTTTTACAAAGGTCTGGGCACCAATGCGGTTCGGGTACTTCCCGGTACATGTGTGACGTTTGTCGTTTACGAAAACCTATCGAGGTGGTTCCGAGACGTGGCCGAGAAACGATCTGCTTTGAGCTAGGAGGGACTTGTTGGCTCTATTTGCATGTGATTTCCTCAAAGGCACTTTGGATAATTCTCTCTCTTTAGATATCAAACTCGTGTGGTGGTATTGAAGACTAATGGGGGATGCAAGACTATCATTCAAAGTTGATTTGCTTTTCTCTAACATTCTACTTCTTCAAATATTTTACTTTTTTTTTCCGTTGCTCTTGTTATTCATTCATCAGTAAATCGTTCTAGTAATACTTGTACACTCTTTTATTTGTTTTTTTCTCATTATTTGTTGATCTTTGCATGCACATGACATCCCGAAAGATATATTTTTATCTTTTTTTTTCGTAGAATATATGATGATCATTAATTCTTTGGAAAGAAACTAACCAGATGTTTTCAGGGTGTCAAACTTTCACAAAAAGTACTCTACTTCTTTTAGCCCAGGATGTCGGTTTTCTTGATCAATTTTGGACAACTTTGGTTAGGATCAGCGTAGAGCGTATGAAACTCCTTGACCGCAATCATTCTCCATGAATGAAACATCTGGTTACCTTCCAAATTATACTTTGAAAGATTATGATGACAGGAAATCATATATAGTGTGGCCTTGGGATTGGTCTCAGAGCGACTACCATGGGTCAGGATTACTACTATACACGAACGAGCCAGAGTGATCTGATGATAGCAACGGTTGAGTAAAGATGTGATGAACATATTGAGCTACAAGGGGATGTGTGTGAAAGCCAATTCATCTCAATGAAAACAGTTTCCAACAAAGGAATTGTCGTCAACAAAGTCGATGAAAAGGTTTGATCTGCATTGATCATACGACGTGAGTGGTAATCAGTCATAGCACTGAATTCTTCATTCCTCATCATCCTTAAACACTGAGGATTCACTTTTATGTATAGAATTCGGCTCATGATATTCAGTAGCTGGCTTGTTGATGTCTGTTCAAGACCTGCTCTTTAAAGATGAACTAAGGCTCTAAAACCATTTTTTCGACTCATGAATTATTTCCCCAATGAGCACTTTGCTAATGAAGTATTTAATGAGACCCCAATCGAAAATCCAGCATCACTTCTACCAAAATCAATCAATATCAATATAATTTCTTCTCTTATCTGAATTTATCTTAACAACTATATATATATATATTTACGATCAAAATATTCATATCGAGAAAATGGGTAAAATTAATCATTTTGGATTATCCAAACGAAGTAAATCAATAGATACACTTGAATCATTTTTTTGTCGAGGAATTTCTTCTTATGATCAACAATCAACTATAGAACCAATGAATCAATCTTCTCATCGTCATTCAAAACATCCGCGAGATCTCTATGGTCATCAAAATGGTTATTATAATGATTACTATAAAACTCCAAATCTTACTTCGAATCAAAAAATCGAATATTATAGAATTCCTAAGCCCTGCAATCAATCAAAAGAATTTGATATTCCTGATCATTATAATGAAAAAAGAAATGGGATTTTGTTTAACAAAGATTCAATGAATTTAGGAATTGAAAAGAAATTGAAAAAGTCTAATGATTGGTTATACAATGAAGATCAAGTTTATCAAAGATCAGATCTTAGAAAGATTTATGGAAGAGGAGTGATTGATTATATGACCTATGGACAAGATGATGATGATGATGATGATGATCCAGCTACAAGTACTTCTCATCACTCTTCATTCAGATCACAAAATTCTTATCCACTATCGGATCTTCATGATATCTATCGTAAAAGTAATGTTAATAATTTTCGTCTTCAACACTCTTCAACCTCAATGATGAATTCTTATCCTTATAACATCAGTGATGATAGAAGCTCTTATTATTAGAAAAACATAGATTCCATTCTGTATACCAATCTTTCAATGTTGTATACCTTCTTCAGTTCTATTTTTCTTTTTTAATACTATGTTTTTGTAAGAGATGAACTTTTATCTAAGAAAATTCGTTTTTTTTCTCCAGATTAAATAAAACAAGACAAATGACATGAGAATGTGGAAGATCTTATACTTTGAGTCGGCCACTTATCTGGCTCATGTTCAACTGCGCCATCGGTATATCATTTCTTTAGATTTTTCTTTCTTTCTGAATAACTTTCCACTTGCTCAAATCTCAATCGGTCATCATAGAAACCTCTTTTCCATGTATGTATCTATGTGCAAAAAAATTAACTTCATCAAGCAACCATCCGTCTTTCTTTGTTCTGGCGTTAAAAAAGTAAGAAAAAGATTCACTTCTTGAAGTTCTTCTCTCATCCTTACATATTCAATTGTGTTTTTTTTTTGTAATTTAGTGCTTTATACACTGAGATGAATGTTTTGTCACTTCAACCTGCAGTACAGTGTGCGCTACTCAGAGTCACGAAGTATGTAAACTTCACCCGCAGTCAATACGGATGCGTGGGCACTGACTCTGGGTATAACATGCCACACTCCAGCTCAAGTGAGATAATGGTGCTCACAATGTTACGTATCATTCCTCCTAAAACGATGTGTGATAAAAGAAATGAATGCAATCTCCGGCTTAATAAAGGTTTTTTCCCCAAAGAATTGATTATCATAGTTGGACCAGTCAAGAGCCTTGAAATCAACACATATAGATAACCCAAAATCCCCTTAGGGCCAAACTTCAAAAAGAGCAAAACCCATCCATGGTTTGGTGTAGGACAGATCACCTCAAGCACACCAAACCAATTCTTTAGGAATCAATCCTCATTTCCTTTTCAAAAAAAAACCACAATCTTTTTCTCAAGCTTAATTCAAAAAAATAGAAACAATTACACGATCTTCATCATCCCTCACACAAAGAATATCTAAGAAAGACCCACTACTCTACTGGTGATCAGATCTGAGAAAAAGAAAATTTAAAAGAGACCTAATTCAATTTCCTCTTTGAGACCATCTCATCACATTCCTCCTAACTCTCTTCTTCTCAGACCCAACCAACAAACCAGTCACCCGACTCTTAACCTCCAAATACGGCTTCACATCCTGCTCTCCATTCTCATAAACCAACACATCCAAAGGCAAACAAGGTTCGAAGCCCTTCACAATCCTTACCTTCTCATCCTCCAGCCCGGCAGGTAAAAGTAAATAAAGGATACCCTGGATCGGATCAATTGATCGTACTAAACCTAATCCTAAACAATTCGTACCGTTACTTGAACAGATTGTTACGATTGATCCATTTAGTACATAAGATAAATGAGAATTAGGTATACTTTCGTCCATCAAATCGATCAAGATTTCATGGTATTTGATCATAAATGGTCTTTGTTTACAAAGTTGGTTTTCGAAACTCCATTTCTTAAAAAACTTGGTAGCTCGATCAGTTTGAGAAATCGGGCTTGAAAGTGTTGTAGCGTATAAGTAAGAGATAAGGCTAAGAGTTCTGGATTCGTTAGCTGGTAATCGAAGTGAAAGAGGCGTATCACCAATCGGTTCTAAAAATTCAATCCTCCTTCGGTTCTCTTCATCCCGTTCAAATGTCTCTTGGTTCTCGAACGTATAAATCGTACTAGGGTTCAACAGTTCACGCAGTTTACTCAAGAGTTCGGATCCTAATCCAGTGGTCCATCCCATAGTATTGACTAAAAGAGGTGTCCGATCCGAACACTTCTCCATATTGAGCTCAATAGGATCGACTTGATTTCGGACATTCTCTTCGTGTTTCCGACGTTGTCGTTTGGTAAGCAAAACTGGTTCTTGGTCATCGATTTCATTAAACTCAAATTTATACAAATTAATCAAGTCTTCTAGACTTTCGATGTACCGACTCGGAGCATCGATCGGCGAAATGTTTCCAAGATAATGAGATCGTAATGAGCTTTGAGGAATGGATTGTAAACAAAATGAAGGACCGATCAATGGTTTGTTAATCAAATTTAATGAGATGATCGAAGGTGGTGTGAAAAGTGGTTGGCCTGGATCTACATCTAACACAGCTACTTGTGAAAAGGTTTGTAAGAGCTTGTTAAGTAAAAGTCGAACAAAGGTGCTTTTTCCTACACCCTTAGGCCCTTGGACCAAATAACATTCGTTGTTTGTAGGCTTTGGGGTGGGAGGATTCGATAGGGAACTTGACCAAGTGATTGGAAGTTTGATGGATGATAATTCAGGTGTTAAAGTTAAGATCAAATCCCATGTGATACCATATATCGAACTTTCTGAATGTTGTTGATTCCAGATCGCTCGCTTGGGTCCATTGGATGACCATACTAAATCGATGCCTTCTATACCCGTATGGAAATCTTGGATCCGAAGAATCGCATCAAAATTCGAACCATTCAACTCGGTTTCTGTCGTTGTTGATCTTGATGAAGTAGATGAGTTTAGGATGGTGATGATCGGTAAGGGATGACTCATCGGAGCGAAAACTTCAAGTGGTTCATTCATCTTTCCAGCCTCGATTCTTGCCCCATTAATTTCTATTGTACCCATCAAAACACTCAAAAGAAGTGTACCTCTGAAAATCAAATTCTATGAAACAAAAAAAACTCCAATCAATTTTCGAAAAGAAACATTCCGAAATACATTCGATTTCCATCACTCACTTCTCCTAAATTAATTCCAATTATAATAGATTGATCATTGCCATTATTTTTTTCAAGCATTACATTTTTGTCATCACCCATCCATTTAGGTTCCCAATTCGAAACACAATCAGGATCCGAAAAAGTGACTTTAGTTTTTCTACGTTTGAGTTGATGATGATTTGTTCTAAGTTTTGATGTACTTGAAGGGGATGGTAAATGGATTGAATGTTTTGATACTGGGGTTTGGTTTGTTGATGGTGAGTCTGAGGGATTGGTAAAGTATCTTGATTTCTTTGGTTTTCGTTTTTCGCTTTCCGGTTCGATTTCATTGTGGTGATTTTCTTCGTGATCAGTTTCTTGATCTGAAGTTGATGGGTTTAGGTTGATGGAATGAAAGTCTTGTTCGTTTGAATTTGTTGTTGATTGATTTGGAGTAGTTTGAGTAGGAGTAGCTTGAGTGGTTTGATTTGATAATCCTAACCTTCTTGCTGCTACTGCACTTAGTTCATTTAGATTGGTTTCTTTAATCATTTGATGGTTTGTTCGATTGAAGTGATGATGTTGTGCTGATACAAGTTCTTCTTTTGGATATTTGATTGTTGTTGGTTGATATATTGTGAAAATGTTGCAAATTGTGATGTGATGAGTGTCATTTACATACAGCAAGTTCAAGTTGTGGGTTATCATGCTTGATATCCGATCGGGATGTCATTCAACTGTAACTTATCATATCATTCATGTGATTCTTAATACACCTTTCCTTTCTCTCAAAGTTCTGTGACAGTTTATGAGTTTGCTTATCAAACTTTTCAAAAATGAGTTCAACAATAACTCAATCCAACAAACCAATCACCAAATCAGAAACCATTCAATCAAAACCAAAAAAGGTCAAAGGACCTAACATATATTCAAACTTATTACCAATCATTCTAAACACTTCAAACACTTATCATCCCTTAACATACTTAAAAGCAAAACTATGGTCTCAATCTCAACCATTATCATCACATCAAATCATTTATGCTAAATTAGATTCGATTTCTGGTTCGGTGATTGTGCTGGGTAATCATCAGTTTCAATTGCTTTGGAGGTCGGGGTTTTTTGGGAAAGGTAACCTTTCGAGAAGTGAACCTACTTGGTTACAAAGAGCTAAGAATAGACACGCTTTGAACGTCTTGCAATCTGATCATGGTCGTAAGTTTCAACCACAAAATCCTCTTCGAACTGTTTTCGTTTTGTGACAGAAGGTTAATGATTTGGTTTGGATAAAATCATGATTTTTTTTGGTAGTCAAACTTACGGCTGAGGAATTAACTGCTAAAAGAAGGATCGAAAGAAGAGAAGCGAAAATAGAAAAAGCAAAAGAAAGAGAAAAAGAACGAGAAACGAAATCCACAGAGGAGATCCTTACAAATTCAAACGAAGAAAAAGGTCACATTTCAGAAGAAATTCGCCAAGAATTCGTCAAAGTCGATGAACCCAATCAAAATGGATCTGGTAAACCGAATCGGAATAAACCAACTGAACTAATCCTTTCAGAAGAACTTTTAGCCGAACTTGATTCGATCACAAATCTAGAACATTTACAACTCAAACCAGAAGATGCATTTTTTCTTTCATATGGATTAGGTTGTTTACAAATCGAAAAAGAAGCACCAGAGCCCTCATCAGATTCCATACCCAAAACCGTACGTCTTTCAATCTTTCATCAAGTTTAGTGCAAGGAAATCATAACACTTTTTGATTTGATTGGGTTTTTAGTGGTTGAGTATTGATGAGTTGTGGGAAAGGTTCTGCTCGAATGTAGAACCGAATCCTCAATGGAAACCTGATAATCAGTTTATAGTTTCTTATGTTGCTTATCATCATTTTAGATCATTAGGTTGGGTTGTAAGAGATGGAGTGAAGTTTTGTGTAGATTGGGTGCTCTATGGATCTCGTGGACCCGTGGGTGGTCATGCAGAGTCAGCCTTTTTTTTGTAAACAAATTCCTCTTTTTTTTGACCTGAAGAATTCAAAAAATCCGATTTCTTTTTGTAGGTTTGCAGTTTGTGTGATACCGGTTTATGAAGATCCGAATGAAGAAGAAGAAAGTAAATTAACCGATCTATCAAACCAAAAACGGAATTGGAAATGGCTTTCGACTGTCAACCGAGTTTGTTCTGGTGTTAAAAAAGTAAGCTTTTTCTGATCATCAAAACAAAAACAAAAACAAAAACCTCCTTAAATATGTAACTGGTTTTTCTTTTTTTTCTTTTCAGACACTTGTGTTAGCTTATGTGATTATACCTTCGCAAAAAAGATGTGGGATTCAAGAATTGAAAACACCTGGGACGTGTTTGAAATTGTATTCGGTTAAAGAAGTGGTTATTAAACGCTTCATTCCTTCGAGAATGAGGGATTAAGAAAATCTTATCTTGATTATCATCAAGTTTTTGTACATACATGCAATTTCTTTCTACATGGAGAATTTTCTTTCATATTATGTTTTTTCGGATCCTGGAAGAACTGTCTTTATGTATCATGAGTGGTTTGTCCATATTTGGCGTCAATCCCATAAAGGGTCTCGTAGCACAACATCAAACAAACGTGTCTTGTGTGACTTGTTGTGCCTCTAAATTTTTCGAACGCGCTACCGTTGCGGTCCATGTAGCTACATAGTTCCCAAGTTCGGTACTGAAAGAGTCTCATGTCATAAGGTGCTCTCAACTTTACCAAGTCCCTCCCTGTTGTTCACAATCCATATTTGGCATCAACTCCATCTCGAGACTCGTAGTTTTGATGTTTCATTGTTCAAGGTACTGTTGAGTTGCAAGGCTCTTGAACACTATAGATCATTCAACGCTTCCTTCCGTAAAGACCCCTGTGTGGTGGAGGACGTGTGCTGGCTGTTGAAGCCGCCCCGGAAAAACGGTCTTGCCATTGAAAGGTCTGTCTACATTAAATATTTGGCGTCAATTCCTAAGTTTTCTTATCGGAGGACGGCGTACATACATACATAGTATGCACAAAAAGATATTTAAGGAAGTCATTCACCGCTCATGAAGTACAAACTTAATTCCCAACCATATTCTGCTTCACATCCTCCCAATCGATTGACACACACTCACCTCATCATCAACATGTTTCTTCAAAAATCTTGGCTTCCGATCATCTTCCTATTCTTTAGATTTTCTCTAGGCACCTTTGCGCGATCCAAAACTTGTCGATATTTTTGGGATGGCTCAAACAGTCCAGCTAGTAATTCTTAACTCTTCATTTTTCTTTCATCTCCTTCTTGAGTTAACTTCACCAGATGATTATCAATCGAATTGATCTTACGCATATGATTAATCTTTTGATTTCTAAAAGCTTGTGGGGATCTACCAACGACAGACTCTCAAGGCACATGTACTCGTAATTCTTGTTACAATCCTCATGGTAAGTGATGTGGAAAAAAGTCACCCCCTTTTTTCACATGATCAAATCCTCACGGCTGAATGTCGAACTCCTGAATGTCAATCTAAGGTAACCAATATGCCAAGATGATAGGCTGTACTAGGCGCGATGAGGGTCCCAGTCATCAAGACTGTGCAGTTTACTCTCTTGATTCTGAAGGAACTTACGGTGGGTTGGATTCATTCTACACGTGTTGTCTGTTTTCTGTTCTTGACTTTTGCCTTTTGTTTGACGATGGTGTGAATCAAATCATCCAGGTTGTACTAACCCTGGAGGTTTAGATTATACTTGCACGAACCCGTCATTCGAACCCGTCTGTTAGTCAAATCCATTCAAAACTCTTCTATGTACAATATATGTAGCAAGCTGTTTATTTGAAATCGTTGACGAGAATGTGTTTTTCTTCTTTCAGTCTGCTCGGATTGCAAGTAGTTTTGTGAGGTTTGATTGGCTTGAACGAATTCTTTCACATTCAAATATAATCACATCAAGGCTTAGAATGGATTTCTGGGATCCCTTTTTGAAGATTTTTTTGCAACTTTC
>KZ140872.1:0-11694 GCA_002157035.1 Melampsora medusae f. sp. deltoidis
GATTGAAGGTAAGTAATTTTAGAGAGTTTCTGAGAAAGATCAGAACTGTGAAGTTGATTTTGAGTGTGTGTTCTTGTTCTTTGTGAGATTAGTTTTATGAGATTGATGGTGAGATTTGAAGAACAAGTCATCTTAAAATGAGAAGGTTTTAGCTAGATTGAAATTACAAAGAAAATGTAGTCATTCAAAGCTCCTTTAAGATGTACCAAAAAACAAAGATTGTAAAGAAAGATTTCTAAAATACTTTTAATGAGGAATATGGACAGATTAGTTGCTTTTAGAAAAAAGAATGATCGGTAGGAAGATCAAAATCAAGTTGAACCAATTTTGTAACGAAAAGAGTTTTAGGAATCGATTGTGTAAAGCTTCAAGAATGTGTTTACATGATATTAACTATGTATAGACAATTTTCATAGTACCTATAGGGATTAAAATCTTAAGATGATGTGATGTTTTATTCAAAAAGAAATCGTCATTAAATTGATCAACTTATTCAATTTGTCTGGAATTTGACAAATTCCTGCATAAAATTCTTACTTGTTTCAGGCTTTATCAATCATATTGTTAGGATATTTGTGGTTTATTCTTAGATCCTTCAAATAAACATAGGAAATAACTTATTTGGGTCTTCTCATGCTCTTTGCTTGTGATCTTAAGCTATATCATAATAGTATTATTTGATGAAACTTTTCTTTCCCGAGAAAAATATATGTCAAGTTATACTGACTCTATGAATTAGAATACTGAACATGTGAAAGGTTTATTTAGTGAGTTGATTATTCTTGGTTCCTTTTGTTTTAGTGAGCAGCGTGTAAATTCAACCTAAATCAACTTTAAACAAATCCTCAATTGATCTAAAGTTAACTTGCAAAAGCTGAATTGTAAAATAAAAGGTCATAAGAACTCCAACCAAAGATTCTGATAGCTCGCGAGCTTTTCCAAATCAATCAAAGCTTTGTTAAGACTATGTATGCACTGGAGAGAGGCGCGTAAAATAGTGTTGTTAAACCCAATGCTCACTTTCAAACCTGGCAATTCTCATTTGGTCGGAATCTCCATGTCCAAAGATCCTGATAGCTCACGAACGTTCCAAATCAATTATCAATTAAAGCTTTGTTAAGACTATGTACCTCAGAGAAGCACGTAAAATAGTCTTGTCAAATCCAATGCTCAGTTTCGAGCATGGCAATTCGCATTTGGTCAGAATCTCCATGTCTAAATGTTAATGTCTGGATTACTAAGATTAATTAAATGCAGTGAATGAGGTAAGGGGAAATTCTTTTGAACTGACAAATGATACATACATACAAAACTACTGATCAAAAACATTTTACATGGACTTGTCGAAGCGACATAAAGAGACAAATGACCAGAGATCGAAAAGAGAGACAAGGTGTGAAGAAATGAGTAGATAATCATTACCAAGTTAAGATGAACAAGAATCTTAAGGAATGAAGGCTCTTCATCTCAAACAAATTGTAAAGATAGAAGATTTCTTGAATCATTGAAACAAAGCTTGAACACCAGCTGGAATGAATTGACGACGTTTCAACTTCTCAGCCAATTGTGTCTCTTCAGCAGCTTCCGCCTTTGCAATCTACCCTTCTGATTAATCTTGATACATTCTCTTCGATCTTTGTCCACATCTCTTTGATTTTCTCAGCCACTGGTCCAATTTTGGCCATCCAGTGGTGATCCAGTCGTCACGGTCCGCCAATTATAAGTCAGTGAGATCCAAGTGGTAGAGAAGCTTTTCTTTTTGGCATGATTTTCGTCCTCTTTCCAATTTCATATCTCCAAAAGAATCGGACCATATGAACAGTCAAGTATTCAAGATTAACAGATCATCAGATTCAGAGAACAGTGACCTATTGAAAATAAAGGACAGTATAAAATTTTGGTAGTGTAGAGTTTGATGCTTTGTCATCACTTCTCTCTGCTTGTATTCAAGCTTGATATATGCCATGCCCAGTGATATTTGATCATGGATGGTATGGGGGTTTGATATCGTATCAAAGAATTTTATACAGGGCTATCATTTACGCCTTACTTTACTCATTCCCTCACAGCTTTGTTGCGCTGATCGACCTATTCAGCTGTGTAGTAGGACTATCCTTTTATAAAGGGTTGTTCAACTGTAAGTATGGAGTATTTACACATACAATTACGAGAGAGAGAGGGTATATACATAAACTTTAAACGGATGTTTGGTTGTTTTGCCACCCACAAGGGTGCGCAGGCTCCGAGGGACGCCGCGCGAGGGACTTTGTTAAGTTAAGGTTTAAGGTCAGTTTTGGAAAATCAAATCAAATCTGAAAAAGAGGTAAACAAAGGTGGAGGTGGGGCAAATACAAACGGATACACTTGACTTACTTGACTTATGAAATAGTATAAATAATCAGCCCTTTGCCACCACTTCCTTCAAACTCATAAATACCAAAACAAAAAGATAATTTTCTTTGTCTATCGAAATCCTAGATACCCCAATTCTTACTTTACATCATGACCAGTCCTAAAAAATCTCCTTTACTACCTCTTAGTCCATTAACACGAGCTATACATGGAGAAGAAGATGAAGATGAATTCTTAGAGCATACATTTGGTCGTTCGATCGGACCTGATATTTCAGTTTCTACTAATTTCAAATTTAAACCTCCGAGTGATTTATTAGCTGTTGTGAATCGATTAGGAGAAAATCGGTCTCGTCATGGTTCTTCTACTACTAGTTCTCCACTTGTTCGATTCGAAGATGAACTTGGAAAAGTTGTGAAACATGATATCAACTTACATAGTTATAAGAGGTTTGTTATCATGTATTCTTTTTCCACAAAGAGGGACTGAGGCTGACTGGTAGGTTTTGGTTTTCATTTAGGTATTCTCAGCCTACTTTGGCGAAAGCGGAGAGCGTTTTGGCAGGACTTTTGGTAAGCAAAACCAAATTTGATAGATAGATTTTTGAAGAAGCGAATAGTTCTGATGCGCGATTGTTTTATTTTGCTTTCATTGTTAGAATGGCGATGTATTGGTTTACTCCTCGGGTCTATCTGCTGCCTTTGCTGCTCTTCTTCACGTTCAACCGGACGTCATTGCGATTCGAGATGGTTATCACGGCTGTCATGATGTAAGTCATACCACTATTTGTGATTTTTTACTAAATACTGATTGAGTCAATTATCGGTCACTTTCATATCAGACTATCAAACGATACTGTCAAATCAGAGGCATGAATGAACGAAACTCGGTCGAAGTAAAGGTGATCGATCTAGACGATTCTTATCCTCCAAGTTCGACTGGCTTAAAAGTTCTAGTGTGGCTTGAGACACCAGTGAATCCAACAGGAGAATGTAGAGATATCAAATCTTGTAAGATCACTCTCCTTCATCAATATTGTCGACCATTGCCTATAACAAAATTGATTGACGATTCTCTGTTTTGATTTCACAGACGCGCACAAGGTCAGGGAATGCGCCTTAGGCTCCGAGCTCCTTGTGGACTCCACTTTCGCTCCACCGCCACTCTCTAACCCGTTCGCATTCGGAGCAGACATCGTCTTACACAGCGGATCCAAATATATTGGTGGCCATTCAGACGCTCTCCTTGGACTTCTAGTCGTACAAAAATCCAAAACAGGAAGATGGGGACAATTATGGCAAGATCGAACAAAACTAGGACTACTACCTGGTTCATTAGAAACCTGGCTATTAATCCGATCATTGAAAACTCTACAAATCAGAGTCGTACATCAATCAGATACAGCCACCAGATTGGCGATTTGGTTGAATTCACTTACTGAACGTGATTGTCTTTCGAATATTGATCCGGATGAAAAACGTAGAATCGTTCAAAGAGTTTGGCATTCTAGTTTTCAAGATGGTGGGAAATGGGTGGGATTCGATTCGAAAACTAATGAACCTAAACAAATGATGGGTGGAGGGTCACCTTGTTTTGCTTTTATGCTTGAAAGACCTATCTTTGCTAAATGGTTACCTCATCTTACTAAAATCTTTGTGGTAAGTTTTTATTTTCGATGTTATCTTATTTTGGTTTTTTGCGAGGAAAGAGACTTGGATTTTGAGTGATGTGCGGTTTTTTCTTTTAGCCGGCTACTTCTTTTGGTGGAGTTGAATCTTTGATTCAACAACAAGCTACGGCTGATCCAAATTGCGACCCAAGAATAAGTGAGCTAAATCCTTTCATAATCTCATGTTCATTCAGTTATACCACTTTATGAATCACTGATGTATCTTCTTCGTCTCATCAGTCCGTGTCAGTATTGGCTTAGAAGACTTTCATGACCTCAAAAATGATTTGATCCAAGCTTTCGATCGGGTGATCCGAGTAAGTGTTCTCTTTGTTTTTTTGCCCAAACGCTTATACATAAAGAAACGACAAGCTGATCTTATTTCTCGATATTTATTAGTACGAACGCCACAGTAAACTTTAAGCGGCTCCCATCTCTTCTTCCTTTGTATTGAATACCAAATCGTAAAGTACGAGGATACGAAAAACCTGAACGAAAACTCATGAATGAAACTAGCGGATTCGTATGATCTCAGTAACTCGAACAAAATCTTGCAGAAAAAAATGGATAGTATCTAGGTTATTTTTTGATTACTGTTATACAAGTCTTAAGAGTTCTTATCGCAATGTGTTATTGGTTTGTGAAAGTTTTATGTCTTGAATAAATTGCAAAAAAAGGTTTTATGGACTTTGAATATTTCCAAGGCCTTGAAAGCATTTTAAGAAGTGATCAATATGCTCGAGGGATGTTATTGGATCTTATAAGAATCAGATCCATCATTTTTAATAAAGCAGGGTGAAATTTGAAATGATTTCACATACACAGGCGGTTTCAGAACCGTGTAAGGATCAGTTGAAGACCTTCAAGAAGAGTATGGATTGGTGAGACATGACTATGTATTTAGCTGGCTTTTGAGCAGAATGAAGACCAGGATGTCTTTTGAAGAACTTCCGATTCTGCCTCAGGTACTGCCATCCGGTGAATATGGCTGGATCTGTAAAATTAATGAAAATTTGGAGGTTTTTTTCGTCTGCCTATCCAAAGCTCTCAAATAGCTTTGGATCTACGTTGGTACATGATCATGAGTCTGTGGACTGATCGCGATGCCTAATCGCCAAGATCTGTCTTATCATGACTATCTTGCCTTGATTCCTGAATCTTGATCTGTGCAATTAACCGCCAATGAGCTATGCACTGCTAAGCAGAACGAGGCTTAGGCAAGTAAAAGAAGTAACTGTTGACAAAACAAAGCAAAATTTTATGGAGAGTTTGTAAGATTGGGGATAGCCCTCATAGCGAGATCTTGGAAATATGGGGCTCCCACATTTTCATCTGAATATCAACAAGTTTTCGTTGTTTGGAAACTAGTCTCCTCCATCTTCCACCTTTGGAGAATAAGATCCATCAGGGCACGTTATGGCATAGGGTGGCGATGGTCAATCGAAACAATGAGGACCTTTGCCCGGATTCATACAAAGGAATTATTAATGATTATTAATGTTCATTATCAGTGTTGAGCTAATACATAGAATTATCAGCCCGGAATAGCAAAATCGCTTTAAGACGACCTCAAAGATAAAAACAAGTTCATGATAAGCAGGCTCAAAAAAATGCCGAGAGGACACGCTTCAATCGAATAAATGCATAAAATACAACATTGATATCAGATAACAAACATAATATTAATCAACTACACACACTGTACTTCGACATCTGGATTCTCTGTACTACCTAAAATCGTATTAGTTTTATGAAAGACAAATGTCTATTGATCAAGGTTCCGAACAAGAATATCATCAATAAGATGATCAATTTTCATTCGAATGTTAGTTTACTTACAATCTCCCCACTCTTTGTGACTGATTTGACATTTTCATGCGAATCTTCATCCTCATCATCTGACTCGACCACTTGGGATTTGAGATCCACTATGGTATCGTACAATATACTATCATCAATTTCCTCAAGTGAATCACTCAAGGACGTGTTGATATGATTCCATGTCTCCAACTCGGCCAGCCTTTTCGGTTCCTGTCGTTGGAATAAATACCAAATTCATTCAGCACATTGACCAGAGCAAGATCGAATTTTTGGACACACTTTTTGAAAATTCGATGGCTTGTATTGCGTGGCCGGCTGGAACAATTGTGAGGCCTCGGGAAGGGAATCTGGATCACTTTCGGCTTCATCGACAGCGTCTTCAGCTGCTTCGTCAGTCGCTTTAGTCTCGAAGCATTTGCATCCCAATAAGTCGTGTGTATGGCAAGGAGTTCCAGTGTGAAGTTCAAATAATCGCTTCAATTCGTCCGAAGTAAAGGTGTTCCCCCGATCAAGAACTTCTCGGCTCACCCCGGCATCTTTGATTAGATCGGTAGCGAGACTTTGGAATACATAACCGCAGTATATCAGGCCAATTCAAGAACAGCTTGGCATCACAGGGTGCAGCATACTGCTTCCATCAGGCTTACCCAGTTTTCGTAACTTGCCGCTGGAAGATACACTCATCGATGGTACCAGTTGCGAGAAAACGATAGATATGACACGCCTTCTTCTGCCCTTGTCTCCAAATCCGAGCCATTGCCTGCAAATCGGTTGCGGGATTCCTACGATGTAAGGATGACATGTCAGGAAGACAGCAGCGTACATAGAATGATGGACGGCGTAGAATATACCAATCGCTATCGAATAGTATCAAGCGTGATGCTCCGATTAAATTCAGCCCAACCCCTCCAGATTTGCTGCTCAACAAAAAGACAAATTGAGACCGTGCCGTCATACGATTGAAAGTCTGTACAATGTCGTCCCTCTTGTTTTGAGGTGTTTTTCTGAACCAGGCGTGTCAATTGCACCTTCAATGGATGATGGTGTTTGAGCTATGAATGATTGACCACTCACCCATCCAACCGACAAAGAGAATAATTCTGCGATCGACAGTGGGCTTCAATCACATCGAGGGTCGATGTGAAATTGGAAACTAAAGTGAATGGCGCTGTATCAGTATCAACCATCAGACCTCGTTAAGACGCGATAAAGTGACCTAAGATAATTTTCTCGTCGGTCTTTGCGTGCAGAATTTTGAGAAAGCTTGCCAAGGCGATCAATTTCCCTGATGGGGTATACCCGAAATCGCGAAGCTGTGAGTTACTCGATCTTTTGGTCCTTTAAAGTGGTGGAACTATACCTGACAGTTTGATGTCATTGCGTGTGACCCACGACGGAAACAAGGCGGAAGCATTTTTCGCCAAGTTTTGAATGGAAGTCTCATTCATGAGTAACCCGGCGGACTGGTGGAATACGAGTCACATAAGCTACAGCCCATCTATGATAAGGTGTCTACGTACGTTGCAAAGCTTTTTCAGCGTGTTAATCAACACAAGTTGCTGACTGCTTTCTCCCGAGAAAACTGCCCGGATTTCCGGAGATGCCAATGTAGCCGCATAGATTTTCTTTTGAGCGACTGACAAGTCAATAAACAAGCAGTAATCATGTCGAGGCGGCAGGTGGTGAGCAATCACATCGGAACCCCTCCGCAAGACATAACTATCGCTCAATTCAGCTAATTCATCAGCCCTTGATCGACCCAATGCCTTTTGAGATGGGGTTGAACCAGGCTCGCGACTCTTTGCAATAGGCTGCTCAAACTTTTTCTTGAACGTCTTGAAATCAGAAAGGATACCAGGGTTGACGAAATCGACCATTGCGTAATATTCATTCAAATTGTTTTGGATAGGTGTGCCAGACAGAACCACACGGCGCTGGGTTTTCAAGGTTCGTAAAGCTTGTGTAGTTTTGGCTTCGATTGATTTGAGTCGGTGGCCTTCGTCAGCAATGATCAGACCTATCGGAGGATATACAGCCTAGAGCGTTGTATATTTAAAGTGATGTCAGTGCCAAGCAAAGCTTGATGAGATGCGCACAGAGATTTTCACGGTACAGACATTGATTTCTTGACTCAATGTTCTCAACCTCTCGTAGCCGATGATGATGATGTTATAATAAGGGCTTGAAGTGAACTGAGACATCACTGATTAGATGGATATGAAGTCAATGCGGTAGAGGGAGATAAAACGAACGTGCTTGATGTTGCTTTTACCATCGGCAACAAACAGATTGAGCCGACTACGACCAAGCCATTTGTTCAGCTCTCTAGCCCAGTTCTGCGTCGCGTATCCGAAATTGACATGTGAAGATGAGGACAGTGAATCCCAAGCATGCTTGGCGAGACTCAAAGACAGACCTTGACAAGAGTCACTGGACACACTATCATCGCTCGCTGTATCACAGGCACTTGACCGCCGAGGGGATTTTGACCTGCGGGCGTATACGTCATCAGCAAGGATGCAAGTTTGACTTGGAGCCAAAAAAGCGGAACCCACGCAACAAAGTCCATAATAGCGCGATAGCTTGAATACTTTTTCCCAATCCCATCTAAATAGGTGATCACCTCAATATAGCTTACAAACAGAGAGGAAAGCCCACTGCCGCACCTCGTCTGCCAATATACATCCTTGAGCCTCGTGTCCACGCATCCCCATCGTACACTGAACCACGGATCTGGTCAGCTTAGCTGAACGATCAGTGAGATCTAACATCTTACCTCGTACATAAACTTGACACCACTAGTTCGATATTGATCCAATCGCTATAGTCAGCTTCGGTCAAGAAATTGCAGTTCTAGAGATCAAGAGGGGCTCACTCGACTTGATGAGGGCGTAGGAAACGCGATATGAGTGGATCAACTACCACGTCAACTACTTGGATATTTCTAAATATCTTTATTAGCTCAGAGTCTCAAAATATACTCAGATGATGCGAACCCAACTTGGGATTTAGTCTGATCAACCAGTCAGCATCAGGTCTTGGAAGCACTACTGATCCAGGTACATCTGGCTTCGTGATTGATTGTTCGCAACATCATTTTGTCCGACATATCAGGGAAAAAATCACGGTGCTCAGATGATGAATATGTGTATAATCCCTGCATACACTTACGTCGAATCGTGGCTTGAAACTCTTCTTAGGGAGAGAGTTTTCACCCGAACGTAACGGGGTGATGAAAGGTGAGACGGTCTCTGAACAAGCTCGTGGTGTGGATCAGTATTTGTTTTGGACACATTCAGAACGCTGAATGACCGACCATCTTTCTTGACAATATCGCTCCAGCCCGATTCGTCCTCACGGCTTTGGCCAGACTCTAGAAATTCGATCTCGCTGGCATCGGCCTCTCTTTGAATTTCCAGTTGCCTACCTCCAACCTTGAGCTGCACGCCGGATCGAATGTCCGTCTGTAAGGTAAGCATCATGCTCCCAAGTGTCTTACCTTTGACCGAGTCCTTTAAAACAGCCATGCAGCCCGATGAGGAAGGGTACAAGACTAGAAATCCATCGTCCCCCCAGGTACCCGTTTTGTTTGAATGCATGGCTTGCATCTTGCGATAGAGACACACAAAATACAATGGGCCTGTTTGATCTTTCAACTCGAGTTGATCGGCATCGATTGTGGGCTGGGCTTCAATGAGATTGGTCTCAGACCGACGTCGCTTCTTACTCGCTGAATAGCTAGAGGCTACTGCTAGATGTTCTGGAAGTTCAGTGTCGTTGTCTTCTGCCTGTGTGCTGCTTTCCGCTCGGGAAGGTGGACAGAAGGGCCGATTGACCAAAGGCTTTATTGCAATCTTGTCCCGGTACATGCTTGCGGTGGGAGCATTTCGAGGGCGGGAAGCTGTCATCATTGGAGGTTTAAATGTTTTTACAGGTTTTGGGTAGGTGGCAATGTTCTCTATTGGGCAAGTAGAAAAATGATGTTTCTTGAGCGATTTGCAACATAAAGCATGAAAAGTCAACAGGGGGGGCCCACCCAGTGGTCGAGTAGGTTCTGCAACAGTCGAGCTTAGTTCACGTTCGATTTGCTCGCGAGTCAAGACTTCGTCGATCTGCGGCTCGACAAATTGATGAGTTACCATGTAAACTGATAAAGCAGATAACTGAAAAACCTCAATATCTTTTCCACCGACTGAGAATTCTTTCCCAGGCTCTGCCACCCATCCCGATGCCAAGGAACCGGAAGAGATTCTGATCGTTTTTTGTAGGAGCACATCGCATTGATCAACAGGTTGAACACAAAGGACAAGTAAATCGTTGCCAACTCTTGGCCTGTTTCGCGGCATTTTAAGACGCAACTCGTGCCGCGAATGTACAATATCCCATCGCCATCCCAAGTTTTGTTTTTGCGTGTTTGAGGTTTCCTCCACATGCACTGTTCATTCAAATGACCAAATCATATCAGTTACGGGTTTATGAATTCTTCTTCCACATTGACTCGAACGTCGCGCACTGTACAATATACGGTTTCTACAGGCGTGTCATCTTTGAATTGGCGGTCTTGAAACCTCTGGCGTTGCATCTTCTCGGCTAGTATGTTCTCAAGAGCTCGAGGAATTCGACATGAGCGTCCAGGATTGAGCAAGGGTAAAGAAGACACGTCGAGCAGTGGTGATGAAATTCAAACTGGTTTTCAAAACCGTCGCGTACACACAGGTCGCTGGAAATACATATACATAGTCAACCCTCGCCTTAAGCATAAGTAATTGGCGCAGTGCCGCGCAAATTGCCCATGCATTCATTCAAGACAAGCTTGCTCAATTTTGCCCGCAAAACCCCAAACTTAACAAAGTCCCAAAGTCCCTCACCAAAGGCCCAAGGCTGAAGAAAGGNATTTTGCCCGCAAAACCCCAAACTTAGCAAAGTCCCAAAGTTCCTCACCAAAGGCCCAAGGCTGAAGAAAGGGTCTGACGGCTAATCTCAAATTTCAAGCGTGAGATCAGCCGGGGCATTTTGCCAAAACCACCTCGGTATCAGAAAAACTTTTTTGGGAATTATCAATCTCTAAAGTCCCAAGATTGAAGATATGTGTACTTGTTCCCTCTACACCATCCCACTTTCCTTTTTTAGAAGAGTCAGTGGCTCATGATAAAAATGGAAAAATGCTTTGGGACCAATATGATCAAACTGTTGTTTGGCAGGTCTGGTAGTGATATCTGTATGTCCAAATCAATTGTAATCCTTGTTAGCCCTGGCGCCCAGGCCTGGAAGCTTTTTCCATTTTTCTCACAAGTCGTTGACTCCTTTGAACAAGGGAGAACAGGATGTGGTAGGGCATTTGGCGAGGGACTTTGTTGAGTTTGGCAAGACCCGACCAAATTGGCAGGGAATTTGTTGCAAGCTTTTCTTAAATGACTGCATTTAGTATCCACAGGCAGGTATAGGATCATCCTTGAATGCATTACATATATAGACAACTCATGGCGCCAGCAACTCATCCGTCAAGACAGATATTACAACAGGAACTACTAAAACTACCAGCTATGCATAAGAGTCCTATTCATAGACTATTAAGGAAAACTTCTCCTGCTGTAGCATATATTGAGACAAATTCCATGCAAACAGGGGAAGTTTTATGTATTCTGTTTGTGTAAAACATAAACAGCTAAGTTTGCAACATGCAATCAGAGTACCCACCTTGACCAGTTCACTCTTGGAACCAGGTGGGCTTGACAGTGGATGCAAGGACAACCTTGCATCCTCTTGCTGGCTCTTTTCCCATCCTGGGTGGATTATCAAGGCAAAAGTCTAGACAAGCCTTGATCACTTTGTACAACTTGTTTTTATGATCA